>CABFOV010008791.1:11842-22012 GCA_902141375.1 Timema poppense
CCCCCCCAGGTAACACTGTATAAATATTAGAGTCACGTGGTTTGTGGATGAATCCTTAGATCTATTAGTTTCAACGGTCGTAATGAAACCTACCATATACGATTTAATTTCACAATTGATTTGATTAGAATACTTTTTAAATAAATTTTATAAACAGACAACTTACAGAATTATAATCCTATATATTATTTTTGTTGTCAAAATCTTTTTTTCTAAATTAATACAAAGCCTACAGCAATGAATAATGTATCAGTGGATAGGATGTTGTTACCGACCTCTGATAGAATACTCAGTTCACGTTAAAACACATTGTTGCCTTTGCAATGACTATCGATAAGTCTCAGGTACTAACGCTCCAAAGCGCTGAAATGGACTTGCAAATGCTGTATTTACTCACGGACAACTCTATGTAGCCTTTTCAACACTCACTAAATTTAACTAGATTCTTCTATCAATTATTGAAAATGACAAACAAATGTTCAAAATGATTACATTCTGGCATCAATTATTGTATACAAACAGGTATTGTAAATTGTAAATACGTTCACATTAATAAAACAAAGCGTACAGTATTGTCTTTAAATTTAACCAATTGTTTGCATTTTATGGAAGTTCAACTATAGCTGATCAATTATTATTTTTACTGTTTTACAAATAACAGTTATATATCAAGCAGTATTGAAACTGGCCCATTTGCGTTGAAACGGACCGGCAATAATTATTTTAATTTGTTATTTTTATGTTTTTAATTATAAAGTAAATTAAAGTAAGGAGTGTTATAGTTTATTCTAATGGAGGTTCCAATATACAGTAGAACTTAATTAATTCGAAGTCTATGGGATATTTAAACAAATTATAGATATCTAATATTGGAATTAACCATTTTTATGAGTATCTAGGCAGCTCGTATACAATAAATAAATAACTTCAAAATGTGCTTCGTATAAACACACATATTTGATATAATATGTTATATAAAACCCACATACACAATCGATACATGCATGAAAAAACAAGAAAAATATAAAGACTTGGAAAAATATAGATACAAAAATTTCAAAAAAAATAGTTATCTTGGTTTGTTTTATTTTGCTTATCTTGACCAAATAAATAAAATCTTCAAGTTTACTGATTAAATTTAAAATGTTGTATTTTACGTCTGATTGGGATTCAGTGACCCTCCTCTGGTTTTCCATCCCTGTAAGTTCTTCAGAAACGGATGCTATTGGTTATTTATTCTGTTTGGATGTCTGTGCTGTCTTCTTCATCAGAGGATTCTTGGAGATCTTTGTTCTTTACGTCTTCAAGAATCTCCCCATCCGTCAATGTCAGGCATCGTTAAGTTAAGTTTGAAATGAGTAGGAAATCGAAAAAAATAACAATATATGAGCTTCGAACTATCCAAATATTTCCTTCTAAAATTCGAACTAAGGTTATTTTCTATCATTGATATAGAAAAAAATTTCCAGCGAAACCAAGGTGGGCTCAAATTAACCAAGAATGTAAGAAAATAAAGGATGGGTGCAGATGTGTGAGGAAAGAACATCCTGGACACATTTAAAGATGATGATGACGATACGTCTAGTGCTAGAGATGACTATCAGTCCTAAAATATATAATTCATTATGAGAAGTTATGTGGAGTTGTTTTCTTTCTTAGCACGGCATCTTACTACCTGTTAGAACTGTATGCCTGCAGTATTTTACTCTTAATTATGTATTTTAAGACAATTTCATCATCTAACGAGAATAACTATCTAACCTAAGTAAATAGAAATATAAGAACGTGTTTAAATTGCATTTCTTTAGAATCATATGAGCAGAAAATAAACGTCTTGAGATAGTTTATTTCAAACAATCAACACTCTATAGATTTTTAAAAACAACTTTTTAAAATTTCCTAGCTTTAACCATCTTGGCTGAGTCTCAAAATGGTAGACTAACATTATAGAGTACCCTGACTAGACACCAAGTTTCGACGCTAGTCGGTGGATGTGTGGGCCCTCTTGAGACAGGGTACTCGATCTCATAAGAAGTGGCTAAAGCCCTTGAGCTATAGAATTGTGTGAGCATCTTAATACGTCTGAAATGTCTCTGGGATCTACTACAAGTCCTGTAGTTCGGATAAGCAATAATTGGACCTATTAGACGAATTTTCATCTGAGTATAAAGACTATCTATACATGATATACTGTATTGGCTTGTAGAAGACCTCGTAGTATAGTGGTCAGAGATCCTGGCTACTGAGATAGAGGTCCCAGGCTTGATTCTCGGCTGGTATCGAAAGGGGAATAATTCCCATGGTCAACCAGGGTTTGGTTAGTTAGGTTTAAGTTAGGTTAGGATCTTCAATTGCTCCACACCCTCCTACTCAATGTCACCCTCATACTCATAGGGACATGGAAATACACAGAAAGTATGTACTATTAGTACAGTCGGTCATCCCTTGTGCAACGGTACGTTAGTACTGGCTAATATTCACACAAACTAGGCTACAAGTGATGTAGCCCGGGCACGTCATTGTTGTTATAGTAAAACTTTTTAATGTAAGGTCCAAAAGATATTTAAAAAAAAATCAAAACATACAAAATTAGAACTAAACATTTTTTATGATCATCTAGCTATTAGGCACACAATAAATAAATAACATCAGAATATGATACATATAAACATACAGATGTTATATACGATACATAATACACCCATTACCAAGAGAACCATGTGAGTCCCGTGATCAAACTGTCACACAGATGCAATGTCTGGCTCCGAATTATCCAAATGTTTCCCCCCAACTAACCAGTGTCACATCATCCAGGGCATACTGTATTATCATATTCGTTAGTACAACTCTTGGCCCTAATATTGCTGCTTGCTGTTTATCGTAAAGCGCTATTACACATTTTAAATTTAAATGTTCACTTATTTATTTATTGTTTGACATCTTAAAAACTAAATCAATTGACACAGTTTTCAAACACTGCTAATTACGTGGCGAGCTTCATTCTGGCGTCAATGAGTCGTAATCTCTTCAGGTAAAATGCTGCCACAGTTCTATAAAACTCACCCTTCTCAACTTGTCAACTTGAATGACACAGTAGTCCAGTTGTACCATACTAGTGTAGTTTTATAAATACAAATTATCCAGGGCCTTAGTACCGAGAAATGCCAGGAAGGTCAAAGGTCACACCACTCAGGACAGAGAACCAACAAGACAAAGAGAGAGTAAGAAAGAGAGGAACACGAACACTAGATAAGCGAGGTTTCACTAAAAACGGGTTGCCATGCCAACAATTCTACCTGCATCTCCATTACTGTAATCGTTAGCATTTTAAAGGATGACCAAATAACACACACAGTGTAGACCAGTCGGTAGCGAGCACTGGTGAGCAAATGGACCAAGGCATCAGGCACGTCTTTTTTTGTGGTTTTTCTCAGTAACACATCAAACAACTCGTTCGAGTTATACGCTTATGTAGCGATTAAACTAACGGTTTTAGGGATTAGGGAGGTTATATTTAGAGGAAGTGTACCTGAATTTGCTCGAAGATAGTTTGGAAAACAATTTTGGGAAAACTACCCTCAGTACACCCGTACGAGACTCGAACCTCAGTTTCTCCATCATTGACAGGCTCGTATTTCGGAATAATAGTGCCTTAGATCACGTGGCCACCGAAGCGGTTCCGTCTAGCCCGGACGGGAAATAAGCCGCGGTGCACATTAACCTCGTATGATGGACAGACACATACAGACCAATGATCCATACAGTCAGGGCGTTCCTTGGTCAGCTGCAGGGTAGAGTAGTTGTATAAGGTAATTAGTGAAGGTTCCTGACAAGAGCCATACTATCAGTTGTACTAACACAACCAGGCGAGACCCTCGTCAGTGGTCCAATGTTCTATGGCGTCACTCACACAGTAGTCTGGACTAACCATGATGAGAAGATTGGGGTTTGAATCCCGGTCAGGTGTGCTGAGAGTGAAGTTGTCTCAGTTGCTCGAGAGTTGCTACGTATGAGAGTTAGTGAGTATCTGGCTTAATGTGGGCTCTACATTAGTTTATTGAGCTCACGTTTAGTGTCGGCGGATGCCTAGCAAAGTATAAATTAGCTCATTTTAAGAAATAGCAAGAGTAAATATTTGTATGGATACATACCAGAGTTCACCAATAAAGATAGTGGGAGACCAACCATACAATGTAAAAGTTAGCCTTGTATCAGCGCAGGGAAGCAATAAAAGGGGGGTAGTACTAAACGCATGTATAGCCAAAGGTTGCCCACAATTGAACATAAAACTCAACTAGCGCATATTTCAAAATTTCTCCGCTAGAAAGCGCTAGCTCGTTAGGACAACAGTGTGGTTGTCCTTCTTTCAAGTAATCCGAAAGTGGATCTGAACTAATCTCTCTTATTCTAAGTTAGGTTATTGTTGGTAACAGTTGAAAGCAGTATCAATTATTTAGACTAACGTACCGGTACAGAACCAAAAACATTATAAAAACCGTATCTCCAGCTCTTTTGGGCTATACTAATTTTAGTTACACTAATGAGATGGATAGAACTGAAGAGTAAATTTAACCAAATTTGTGTAGAAGGGCATTGGGATTGGGAAGCCATTTATTAAAAAAGCACCTTCAATACATTCGTGCGGGATTCGAGCCCGTCCTCCCGTGTCAGCGGCAAACTGCACTTGATGATGTTGACGTCTAATCTACGTGTCCACCTGTGTAAATTGTCTGAAAGTGATGTCGAGCGTTTCTCTCCTGAATTCCGTCGACAGTGGCGCGCTCAGCTCGGCGGGTGACGGGACGTTGTTAGCTGTCGAGGCCTCCACGAGCCGTCTGGAGCAGCGAGATCAGGTTGGACAAAAGGTCGTTAATGTCAACACTGCGTAATACATGGAAATAATGCAACAGCGCAACAGAAAAAAAACACCACCAGTTGATATACAACGTGGGGAACAAAAATATCCAAGCCATCCACGTGATTGTGACGAGGGAGCGTGAGCCCCTGACCAATCTAGAGGATTCTGACCCGCTCAACTTGTAAGTTTACCGGGTTGCATACTCGAGTCTGGAGGTTAGTTCTCCCGTGTAATTTTATATTAATCAGATACAATGATTCGTTTTTCATGAAAATTAAAATGAAAGAAATGTGTTTACATGTATCAATGATCAGGATGAGATTTATCAACTACCCTTCCATTTATATAAATGGCGCAGTGTAAAATTAATACGAGCTGTGGTCCATGAAATATGTTTGCGGTTATTGCACGAGTTGGAAAATAACGAATTTAAATAAAAATAATCTCATGAACACACAAATCTCATCAGAGGCTGTCTGGACAGGTCAGATTCCAACACGAGCTGTAACTGGAAAACAATTATTGAGTGACTCCAATACGAGGTTGCAAGTGGCCACAGCATAACGTTTCATTTAAATAAATCTTTACGTCAAAATAAAAACGAAGGAACGTATATACCTTCTTTTCACTTTTAATGACCGCGTTAAATAACGGTTCAGTCTAATGACATGAATGTTCTGAAGCTCATTTTGTATTCATTTTTAATGAAATATTAATCCGATCTAGTGACGGCGCGCCATTACGGTCCTGTTTTTACATTATATTATTAATGAAAATACATGTTTCTCTTGACGAACGCAGGTCGTGACGGCTCGACGACTTTTCCACGAGTGTACTCGTCTCCGTTTCCAACAGGGTTGTTTGGGAACAATTTGTCTATAGGATGTTCGAGTAATCTTGTCCTTCGAGAAGATTTGGCCTGGGTGACCGATAGAGAGAGAGAGCTATAAGAATGTTGCACCACGTAGATATTTACTACAAATTATATATAATGTAAATAAATAAATTTAAAATATTATTACATTGGACTAAATATTATTATCACTATTAATTGATCAAAAGCGATGTGTAGAATATAATCTTTACAAGTATAAAGAAAGTCTACCCAAAGCTCACAAATAAGTGTGCTTTTAAAAAAAAACAATGGCTTAATCAATTCAAACTCAATCATTTAAAGGTAAAAGTTGACAAAGTTCTGACTTACAGGTTACATGCTGTATAAAAAAGCTAGATTTAGTCAATTTTTTTATTAAGGTGTTTTTTGGTTGCTAATTACTAACATATTAGTTGAATTGACCCATTTTCCTAAATGGTTTGTATTTCCAAGCGCTTCATGCCATGTATGATCGGCCTCTTCACTAAGAACACAGTGAGCAGATGGATGTAATGTAAGTCTATAGAAGCGAGAAAACAAGCCTGTTTATAGTCTGGAGAGAGAGACAGTAGACATCCTTCACCTTGATGGTGAAACGTAGACTAAGCAGTCACACTTTAGGAAGTGGTAGGGGATTTAAAAACTACATCAAAATGTCCTTGGGAGATTAGCTCAATTTTGCTTACTTTTTTTAGCAAACAGGGAAAACTAAATAAATAAACGTTCTTCTGCATTAAAAGTTAATCAACAATAAAAATATAATGTGTATCAAAAAACACCTTGGTATAATAGTTGTGCAGAATTTAACTATTACTCAGCTGACCCTTAATTTTTTTTCAATATTTTCTTAATTTAAAGGGAAAACCACTTTGTTATTTAGCTAGAAAGATGAAATAAGTTTATAAATTACTAAGATAAAAAAAATTGGTTCAAAAGTTATGCAATGCTTGTCTTCGAGCTGGATTTCATCGTTTTTAACTAAATAATTAAATAAATTGATTTATTAAATATTGTATTTAATATCTGTATTTGTATTTTGTTTGGGTTTTTTCTGTTTACTTAAACAGGAAGCGAAAACAAGCTAATCAATCTCTCTCGGACATTCCGAGTTAGTTTTTTGATCCCCCAGCACTTACCAGAGTTTGGTTGTTAAATCCGGACGTGTGTACATATAAATATAATGTGTGTTGTAAGCCTTATTTTCAAACCCACACAGTAGATTAATATATTTCCCTTTTTTACATCAAAGAATAGAGGAATGAAAATAAATAATTTAGAGAAAATATTAGAGAATGAGTGTGGAGGAATTTGGAATAAACCAACCTGAGTACACTCAGTCAGGATTTAAAACCCGACCTTCCTATCACCGGTAGACCAGACCTGACGGGACCTAAGTGTTCACAGATGCTGTTGTGGGATATTAAAAAAACAGTTTACCTTTATTACCAGATATTTATAAATATTACCTACAGCAGTTCCCACAACTCGGCAACGTGGCTGACTTGCAATATTCTGGCCCACGTGGTTTTATAATCGATGTGTTGATGCTATGATAGGAAGGACAGCTAACGGTCACTGGCGGGCCACAATAGTACATTGTAATGCTAGAGATAGCTCGTCGGAATTTTAAGAAATGCAACACACGCCAATCAACTCCGTGATACGGTCAGATGGAAATCGTGAGTTTACATGAACACTATCTCCCTTGTATCATTTCTGACTAAACATTAATAGAGATCAAGGGCAAGTTTCATAGTCAAATTTAGTACGCCTCAAGTGCGACGCTACACTAAATACAAGACGACACCTACCTAAACCAGAATGGAACGGGCCAGTTTCCTATGAGAGAACGGCCCATTCCATTCTGGTTTAGGTAGGTGTCGTCTTGTAATTTAGTGTAGCGTCGCACTTGAGGCGTATTAAATTTGACTATGAAACTTGCCCAAAGAGGTAGTAGAAGTTTCTAATACTGGACTATGTTGAAATATTAAATGATATTTGGATTATAACTGCATTTAAAAGGCTCTTTTTCACTATTTTAGAATGGTTGCACAAACAAATATTAGTTCTGTCATAACAGGGACATACTGTAGTTATTAACAGTAAACTTTGTCGCTTTGTCCCCCATCGTCCCCGCGCGAGTATTCATTAAAATACAAATGCCCTGCTCGCATTTCTGGCGAATCGTAGGTATTTTCATTTCCTTTCTCTCTCATACCTCGCGCGAGCACACACGCAGATGAGAGCCGGGAGTTGAGTTGGGCCTGCTATGATGGACGCTCTTAATTGAGTATAATATACTCTGGAATGTCCTATTTAAATGTAGAACTTTCTCAATACTTGAATATCTGTCTTCACGGCCTTGATTTAGTGACGATCGAACCAACCTAAAGGTGTTGTGATTAAGAAGACTTTTAAAAACTGTTATTATTATCTTCCTTCAAAGGGACATTAACATTAATAAGCATTGTAGGAATGAAAATAAAAAGGACGCACCAAAAACTAGTTCTCTGATGTGTGAAAGTTTTGGCACCAGAGTGCATACTTTCAAGTATGATAAAACGCTATCTATAAACCAATCATAAAAACATGGTTGGTGAACTTCTCTTATTTTACCAGAAAGTTTAAAGAATGAAAACAACAGGAAGGTACCTTTCCAGCAGGTGTCAATGCCAAGCAATCCTCTGCTAGCATCATACAAGGTCGAATATAGAGTCGCAAAGTGTAAAGAGCCCCATATTATCGCAGAACAGCTGGTTCCACCGGCTTCTGTAGAATTGGTTAGCATCATGATTGGGGAAATGCATTCAAAGTTGTCTTTGTCTAACAATGCTATCGGTCGTGTGATTCAGCACGTGGCGGAGGATCTCAATGATCAATCAGTTTACAAAATAAAAGGGAAGTAATTTGGGTTGCAGCTGGATAAGATTTTACATTAAATTTACACACATTTGCATATAGGTGAAAACATCTAATAGGCCTACATTTGACCGGTATTCAAACCCTAGCCTTTGCATCACCGGTAAAGCAGACCACATGAACCTGACATTCTGTCCGCGTGCCCATCGATGCGGGTAGAATCACGCGTGGCTAGTGCGACAGTTGTGTGTAAGCCAGTCGATTGTTTGTGTTATTGCTTTTTAATTATTTCCATTACATTTACACAACAATGTGTGGACCATTTATTAAAATATGTTTTAATTAAACGCTCAGTTACTCACCAGCCTTTGAACAAAAGGGCACAAACGCGATTGGTATTTTGACCGTATAAATAGTTACCGGTGTAGTGTTCTCCGTTACAAAGATAAGTACTGGACTAAATCAGAGGGGAATCCCACGAATCTGTGCATAACCTACAAGTCTAGACAACTTCTGTCTCGACCACAAGACGGTGCTGGCTCTACAAGTCTAGACAACTTCTGTCTCGACCACAAGACGGTGTTGGCTCTACAAACGTTAGAATTAAATTATGAGCCGCTTCGGGGGCCACAGGGCCAGGTGCATAAAGGGGGGGGGGTTCCTAAAGGGTTTCTCGATCTCTCTATACAAATGCGGGCACACATTTTCTAAATTCAACCTTTCTCATACTTAAAGCTTTGGCGTAGTTAATACATAAGCTTTTAACGATAATGGGTAGTAAGGCGCGGTGCTAAAACAATCAATAAAGGTTTTTGTCGCAAATGTATATTTCGACTGCTTTTTATGAGTACCTTAAGAAATAAATGTTGCAACACAATAGCCCAACTTTCCCATATCGCGTATTAAAGCTTGGAAGAATATGTTCAAGAACATGTTTTCAGTAAACTGCCCTTAAGTGAGTTTTCCTCATAGAACCAACACATCTTCTTTTTCATCACAATAATCACTCGATATACACCGCAGAAGAAACTCTACGGTGTGAGCCCGCAAGCGAGTTAGACCAGCCGCCATTACTGATGATAGTGCCGAATTCGTGGATATAGGGTGTCATGTAGTCAGCAGAGCGAGCCCTTCTGCCATTAATCTCAGTTTTCTAAACCGAAACTGCTACTTTTTTATTAAGGTAGCTCCTCGTTTGGCCCCATCCTAGACCCACTGCCTCACAGATACATTTGTGGCATTTATGCTTCAAGTAAACAAAATGGGCAAGTCAATCATAATACACTTACCCAATCTCGCCGACCAGGCCAGGTACCTCGACTTAATAACATGTCTGGTAACAACAACAACCCGCGAACAACTATCAGCGCCGAGCCTAGTGCCGCATCTCGCCGCTAGAGACCACCACCCTACTCAATACCACCCAACATCAACTACGAGAACATGCTAGAAAGGGGTAGTAACTGCCACTCCTTAACAGAAGAAATTCGACGTTTCTAGTGTAGCGTGTCAACCAAATGGTTGAACAGCTACAAGAAAAATATTTAATATTTTTGGGATTTTATGCGAGACAGAAATT
>CABFOV010008793.1:10397-22001 GCA_902141375.1 Timema poppense
ATTTGGGAAGGAGGATTAACAAAAGAATAAGCCGTAGCTCTATAAAAGTAGGCACGTAACTTAGATTCGATTTGGGAAGGAGGATTAACAAAAGAATAAGCCGTAGCTCTATAAATGTTGGCACGTAACTTAGATTCTATTTGGGAAGGAGTATTAACAAAAGAATAAGCCGTAGCTCTATAAATGTAGGCACGTAACTTAAATTCGATTTGGGAAGGAGTATTAACAAAAGAATAAGTCGTAGCTCTATAAATGTTGGCACGTAACTTAGATTCTCTTTGGGAAGGAGGATTAACAAAAGAATAAGCCGTAGCTCTGTAAATGTTGGCACGTAGCTTAGATTCGATTTGGGTTTATTTTAGAAGGGAGGTGCGAGGTATGTATCAAAAGCATCAATCGTATCTTTGGAAATGTAGACATATATTCAATTACGATGGGAATAGACAATTGGGAAGACCTAGACTTAGAAGGGAGGATAACATTAGAATGATCCTGAAAAATATAAGGTGTAATGAGGTGGACTGGATAGAACTAGCTCAATATATGGATAGGTGGCGTACTTTTGTAAGTTCAGCAATGAACTTTCGAGTTACTAATGCCTTAAAGTATAAGTAGGCAAGCAATATAAGAACGGGTCTTCAAATTATATTTAAAAAAGTTTGTGAGGTTAAGAGGGGAGGGGGAAGCGGGCAAACTCTCAGTTCTAACTTTAGAAATGTAAGCTTATTAATAGTATAATTCAATATAAGGAAGACAAAACTTTCTATCTTACCTTTAGTAATTTAGGCTCGTATTTCATAAAACAATTATATAAAACTGAAAACATGTCAAATGCATTTTGACACTACTTGACATTTTTTCTAGTCATCGCGTCTTCAGGTTAGACGCATATATAATAGTTACTCTACTGGACTAGAGATAAGGAAGGAGACATTTTAGTTGTAATATACCTGCATTTGCGTGGGAAACAATTTTACTAAAAAGATAATAATCTCAGTAGACCCAACTGTTATTCAAACCACGATCTCTTCATCATCACTAGGCTAGTCTAAGACGAGAGTGACGCTTCAGACCATCCGGCAACCGTTACACACATTAAAAATAGTTAATCTTAACATTTTACCATTTTAAAACACGTACAGATATAATAATTTCGCCACATTATAACCCCCACATAGTATATTTTCTAGGCGAGCCATGGGTGACCTGGTGGTCTACGGATATGGTGTTGGACTTCTGTGCTGGG
The DNA here is from genome assembly GCA_902141375.1 of Timema poppense. Lineage (NCBI taxonomy): Eukaryota > Metazoa > Arthropoda > Insecta > Phasmatodea > Timematidae > Timema > Timema poppense. The sequence goes on from CABFOV010008793.1 coordinate 11,644, forward strand.
GGTCCGGACTTCAATCCTCGGTCCCGGCACAGATTTATCTGATTACCAAACCCTCCATTAACCTCTGACAAGACGTGTATTAATCACAACTTGTGAATGTGTGGAATGACAGGCCTCCACCGTGGTTCGGATCCCACGTTAAACTGTAGGTCCTCCATTTCATCTCACGATTACCCTACCTTTACACATTATCGTAAGTGCGTATAACCCGAACGGGTAGTAAGACGCGGTGCTAATAATAATAATAATTCTAGGCGAGCCACCTTTGTACGTGACCGCGCGAAGCAATCAATCCCGTTGAGCCAGGATTCTCTAGCCGGTTGTTTCCCATTAACATTACCTGTCTTACTGATCGTCGAGACGGACGGAAGGGTCGGTCGGTATTCTCGCACTGCTGTTCCTCAAAAGGTGTGATCATAGGTATTTGACACGCACGGGTGGACGCCAATCACGTACCTGGAGGCAGGTAATGGCCTGTGGAAGATGGAATTAGATTCGGACCGAGATCGATCTAGAGTTTTGATTATTTTGTTTTGTTCGATCGACCGTCAAGAATTTATGATTTCGGACTTTTTCTTAACATACATTATATATTAGAGATGGGATGCCCGAGTCCTCGATTCCTGAAATTCCATGGCATTTTAGAAATTCGAAATTCGTAAAAGTAAAAAAATCTCGAATACAATTTATGAGGACCTTGACTTAAAATAACAATTTTAAGCAATGGTAAAACTAATTAAATAGCCTTGTGTAGTTGGGAGCGTAACTTAAAAAAAAACCACCTCCCCCCAAAATATAAAATCGTATTAACATAAAAATAATGAACTAAAAACAGTTTTCGTTGTTTATGACGTAATAGATATTACACACAAAATATAATTTGTTATTGGCACGAAGCCTTAAAAAAAACTCTTTTTTTTAATTCAATTTTAATTATATTTTTATTTTCAATTAAAATTGTATATTTTTTAAAGATTCGAGGATCAGAATTTGGATTCGAAATTCGAAAGAAAATTTAAGATTAGGAGTCGTGAAATATAGTAGTCAAGTCTTCAATTATTATTTTTAACTAAGAAAGAAAATTAAAAACGAGTAATTAAGTATTTTTCATTGGTTTTTCACGCAAACTATTGCTGATATGAATATATTAAGGGCGTTCATCCAGCAACTCAGTTTCCGACTCGCATCTGCGTTTGTGTAGGCGCGCACGCGCGAGGTGTGAGGATAAATGTTAAAATAAAACACCTACGATATCCCAGAAATGTGTGCAGTACATTCGTATTTCAATGATTACTCACATTTTCCGCGGTGACGATGAGAAACAAAGCGACAAAGTTTCTTGTTAATTGGTGGCCTGGTGGTCTAGGGGTAAAGTGTCAGACTTCTATGCTGGCGGCTGGGGTTCAATCCTCGGTCCCGGCAAAGATTTATCTGATTACCAAACCCTTCCTTCACCTCTGACAAGACATCTTGTGAATGTGTGGAATGCCAGGCCTCCACCGTGGTTCGGATTCCACGTTTAACTGTAGGTCCTCCATTTCATCTCACAATCACCCTACCGTTACACATTAGCGTAAGTGCGTATAACCCGAACGGGTAGTAAGACGCGGTGCTAATAATAATAATAATTCTTGTTAATTACTACAGTATGTCTCTATTATGACAGAACGAAGATTTGTGCACAGTACTTAGCTGTGAAACCATTACAAAATGGTTAATGGAGTTTTTATCCAATTATCATTTAATATTTCAACCATGTTCAGTACTAGGAACTTCTATTCATTTCTCTATCTTCATTAATGTTTAATCAGAAATGATCCACGTGCAATAGTTTTCGTGTAAACTTACTATTTCTATTCGACTGTATCACAGAGTTTATGGGCATATGATGCACGCTTTTAATTCAAGTTACTTAAAAAATCGGGAACAAAATCGGTCAGGGACATAAATCTTATTCCAAAGACGAATGGTCACCTTAATATATGACAGAGATAGGCAATTAGTAGATCAGGATCCACCGGTCGATCTCGTGGCAATTTCCAGTCGATCACGTTAGAAAACTACGTCACTATTTCGTCCTTAAAAGTCGATCTTTTTGAGTCTTTGAAACTCGCAAATATTTAAAGCAATTTAAAATAATATTTGAATTTGACCAAATTTACTGTGTACCTGCATATATTAGATATATATATATTACACTTAAATAAACATGTATATATCCGTGCATAAGAAGTATACCCGTATTTACGTGGAAGGAGAGTGGAAAATCACTTTTGAAAGAAACACCTCAGTACACCTGACTGAGATTCGAACCTCGATCTCCCTGTCATCGGCAGTCTAGTCTACTGCAAGAGTAGCGCGTTATACCGCGTGGCCACCTAAGTGGATGGGAAAGTAATTAGAAAATTAAATAGTTTAGCATTAAAATGTAAATGTTATTTATTCCATTATTTTTTTCCTAAATGTGTGAGAACATAAGTATTTGAGAAAATATTGAATTTAAGGAATAAATATAAAGAGATATAGATAGATTAAAAAAGAAAAAAGTAGACTGTAGAGACGATGAATGATCGTGGAAGTGTTGGGTAAGTTAATTAGTCGATTGGGGCCTAATAAAGTTAGTCAAACCACTGCTCTACGCCCAATCTACGCTCGTGGCAAAACTTTATTTTGGACGGGGTTACAACCAGACGAAATAGGTGCCAAGCCATATAAAACGAACATGTTTCCTGAAATAACGAAAAAAAAAAAAACATCGGCCATCACGGTAAAAAGTAAATTCCTTCTCGCAGACAACCGCACGTACCACACAATGTACTCTTGTTGTTAAAAAGGTTGTTGTTTTTTTACCACGGAGCTACTCTCTTTACAACAGAAGAGGATTGTTCGTGTAGAGCAAGCAATCTCGTCTGTGACGTTGCGAGAACAAAATACAGTCCAACGTTCATAGGAAAATCCTTATCTAACAGCTGGAGAAAAAAGTTACTAGATCTACTTTAACGTGTTCATACGTCAAGTAATATGACCTGCAGCTGTCACTTTTGATAGATATGATCAATACCTATAAAATAACACCAATAATATAGTAAAATATTATCAATGTTGACTGTAATAAAACATGTCTACATTTTCTGAAAGTTATTTCTTAGCACAATCCTACTATAATTTCCAACATCGCCGTATAGTTTTTTTTTCCTTGTCGATATAATGATGTCCCGTAAGAATATTTGTTCAGACAAGATCAAATTATAAATGATGATTCTCTTGTTGATGATGAAAGAGTTACAACACACTTGTAAATAACTTTGAAAAAAGTTTCGGGATAATACAGTATAATTTTTTTTTAATAAATGTATAGTAGCCAACCTGTGTAGTGGTTTTTTACCCACTTTCCCCAAGTGTATGTTGAAGCAATTTATTAAAATGTCACCTTCCTCACCTTGTTTCTAAAGGTTTAACATTTATTATTATTATTGGTGTTTTGAGGCGCATTGACACAAATTTAACAGATTTCTTTTAGCACCACGTCTTACTACCCGTTCGTTCTGTACACCTATATACTAAATACTCTAATGTATTAGAGATGGGGAAGTTTAAATTTAGACGAAGTGTATTCGGCTGTTTGTGGATGGAGAGTGGAAAAACATTTAGGGAAAACCACCCTTATTAAACAACACGCCTTTAACCATGCAGCCACCGAAGCAGTTATATTTTTTTAACAGATTGAATCTTTGACTATATATATATATATATAAAATTATTCATATCTCAAGGTAAACAATTCAAATGGCGGCTCTATGAGACGTCAAAGTTGGCCCTGTGTACACCTGAGAGATAGGCAACACATTCTACACGCCACGCAATACAACCCACGCATCCCCACCCCTCCCTCTCTTAACACACACACGATTGTGCCAACGTAGCAAAGTGGCGTTAATACACTGTTTGTTGTCTGTCAACGTGGAGGTAAGTTTCCTGAATTGGTAGACATTCATTGTCATGTGCTGAAGATTGATGAGTTGGCCAACCCTCACAGGTGTATACAGCGCCAACTTTTGACGTCTCGTAGCGCCGCCACTTGGCGTCACCAATCCAAAGTTCATCACGTGGAAATATTTGCCTTGTCACCCCCTACAACAAGTATTATTTTTTTACCTGCAGGTCAAAACATAAGTCGTTAGTGAGTTTGTATTAAATTAGAGGTCTTTTTAATAACCGAATCCTCAACTCTTAAAATATATTAAAGATTTGAATGTTTTTTTAAAAACAAACATTGCTATAAGTCAAAACTGACCGGTCTATCAGTTTACCATTTAAGGAGTGTTGGAGGAGAACATGAGCTAAGGCCCGCTTTTGTGACCGCATGGTGTTAGGCGTTACTCTCGCAGTAGACTAGACTGCCGATGACGAGGGGATACAAGGTTCGAATCTCGGTCGGGTGGACCGAGGGTGGTTTTTCCAAAATCGTTTTCCACTTTATCTCTCTCCATGTAAATGCGGGTACACTTCCTCTAAATATAACTTCCCTAATCCCTAAAACCATTTGCGTAGTTAGAACATAAGCGTATAACCAGAGCGGGTAGTAAGACGCGGTGTTAAAAAAATGTTTACATCAACGTAAGAATTGATAACAAAATCCAAATGTAGAAACATACTATCAATTTGGAAACGTATATATTTGTGTTTATCATGTTTTTAAAGATTTGAATTCAATTTTTGATATTTGTATCTAAAATTAAGATTCCTATTTGAGATTCAAATTCTGAAAACAAAATGAAGTAGATTCTAAGCAGCTCTAGTCAGATTATTCAGTCGGATAAGACGATATTTTTGTTTTGTTTTCAGGGTTAAAATGAACTTTTTGATCGGCCTTGCGATATTGGCAAGTGTTGCCAACTGCTTGGCATTTGGAGGCGATGACAGGTACATCAAGAAGTACGCCATGATGAAGGTGAGAACATTTGATCTTTTTTTTTTTAATATATTTTCAAAAAATCCGAAAACGTTTACATTCATCCTAAACAAGTATTTAAAAAAAAATGGAGGTGAAAGCTATTGTATATTAGACCTTTGATTCTGGAAATTAGATTCTGAGATAAAAAGTGATTGAGCTTTTCCCTTAAGGTCACAATTAAAATTATTCAAATTCCAGTTGGGTTTGATCAAAATGTTAGTTTATTAACTAATTATGGTGGTGACCTGGTGGTCTAGGGGTAAGGTGTCGGACCTCTGTGCTGGGGGGGTCCGGGGTTCAATCCTCGGTTCCGGCACAGATTTATCTGATTACCAAACCCTTCCTTCACCTCTGACAAGACGTGTATTAATCACAACTTGTGAATGTATGGAATGCCCAGGTCTCCACCGTGGTTCGGATCCCACGTTAAAATGATGGTCCTCCATTTCATCTCACTATCACCTTACCATTACACATTAGCGTAAGTGCGTATAACCCGAACGGGTAGTAAGACGCGGTGCTTATAATGATAATAATTAGTAAATTATAGTTCATATACTTTTTATTATGCTCAGATTTACTAGTCCTTAGATTAATTCAACAAATATTAATTATTTAATGAAATTAAATATTTAAAATCTAATAAAATATAAGAATATATTTATATCAGTCTATATTGTTCTTAGATACATTTTAAATAAAATAGTAGTGTCACAAATGAATTTAATTTAAAATATGAAAAATAACAAAGTGAATTATTTTTAATATACTATCAACATTATCCGACACGTTATCTCAGTTGATAGCGTGTCTGTTTATTGAGCTAAGAGTCCATGGATAGATTCCCGGCAAGGCATGGCATAGAATTTATGATTGTTGAAATGTGTATTTCTCCTTTCACAGTTATGAATTAATGGTTGGGGATGGGGGGAGGGCTGGGTGTGCTGTCTTATCTAGATTTAAGTTAGTTTATAAGTAAAGTGCTGAAATAATCAGTCAATTCAGAATTAAATACCTTAAATAAATTAAAAAATCTGTATCGTTTTATTTATAAAAGAAGGAACAAAAATAGATGTAAAGAAACGAGCTAACAGATCTTATCATTGGTTTGCCGAAATTTATAAGTAAAATAATTCAAAATAACAACTAAAATTATAAAGTTTAGAACTGTTTACTAAGTAAGCTACTTGCTACATATATTAGGATCGATACATCAATAACCTTTATCTGACAAAATAATCTATTAGATCTACTTTCACGTATTAATTCGCCAATACATAAATTTTTCAGCTATCAATTTTGAAAACTACACATAAAAATGGCGGCCTTTGGTCAATGACGGCAATCTAATTATATATATAATTAGATTGCCGTCATTGACAAAAGGCCGCCATTTTTATCGTGTAGTTTTCAAAATTGATAGCTGAAAAACTGAGAATATATATATATATATATTCTCAATGGTTCTTCCCAAGACAATTCAACCAAACGAAAACAGATTTCTCTCTTAAACGAGGGCAATGAATTAAGATGGGCGATTAGAGAAAGATACATTTTTTTCGTAATAATTACAACAACAAAGTTACAACAACGTATTTCGTTAAGTATATCGTTTGATATGAATGTATCATAATCTCATTTCAGCTCAACTTCACTAATCCACTAACGAGAACAGCTGTGTACAAGAAATGAAGGATTGACGAAGAAAGAGGGGAAGTAGGGTGGGAAGAGGAGGAGGGGGGGGACGGGTTCAGTTTTTTTTCTCAAGGAAGTGAACACTGTTTCGTACATTGTGTATATATAATTATTAATTTCGATCTCAGTTTGACCATATACAGTACAGTCCAATCTTCATCGCGGGGTCACGTTAGTTCATTACCCTTTGTGTATACTCTCTCTCAAAAAAAATATAGACCACCTGGAAACTCGTAGAAACAGAGGGGTCAGAAAGGAGTGGTTAACTTTTCTCATTAATTGTAGGGGTAAGTCAAACGCTTTTAAAGCCCCCACCCCTTTTTTTTTAAAACAATTATGGACTTTTTTGAAACATATAATGTGGTATGGATTAAAAAAATATATTATACATAGTGAAAAAATATATGATCTTTTTAAATTCTATAAAGAGTTTTTTTAATAATATATTTGCTCAAAATCTATGTTAAAACCATACATATACTCCACTCACTATTTCGTTCAATAATTTAATAAAATTATAAATTACTTGAAATTGGTTGAATTACAAAGAATTGCCACAAATTAATTCGTAATAAAACTAAATATGAAAATTTAATTTCTTCTGACTAAGCGCCTACATAAGGATTATAAACGGCCATTATTAAAACTAGAGAAAAGGAGGATTATTACATTTTCTTTGTAAAATTATTTTTATACCTTAAACGTAGAAGTAACCATTGCATGGTTACCCCGGGCAACGTCTTTTTTTCTTCTTCTTTTTTGCTTCAAACAGACGGAAAAAATATATCTTCATTTTATTTCTTCCAACCCATCTTTTAATAAATTTAAAAATAAAAGTGGGTCAAAAATTTAATATTCCAGCTTCCAGGTGCAAATGTTTGTGCACAAGGGCTATTAATTTTAAAATTTTAGCCCTATGCTTGCGATAGATATCTCACAAAGCTCATAACAGACAAACAAACAACAATTTCATTTTATTAACACATATATAGACTACGTCTACAACATCTACAGTGACCCGGCGGTCTAGGGGTAAGGTGTGTAGACTTCTATGCTGGCGGCCGGGGTTCAATCCTCGGTCCCGGCACAGATTTATCTGACTACCAAACCCTTCCTTCACCTCTGTCAAGACATCTTGTGAATGTGGGGAATGCAAGGCCTCCACCGTGGTTCGGATTCCACGTTAAACTGTAGGTCCTCCATTTCATCTCACAATCACCCTACCATTACACATTAGCGTAAGTGCGTATAACCCGAACGGGTAGTAAGACGCGGTGCTAATAATAATAATAATAATAATACAACATCTACAATATATTTTGGTTAGTACTCTCCTAGCAAATCTTTGAAAATGGGATGCCTCTAGAAGCTATTTGGAGTACAACGGCCCTATTTGCCCCCTTCTGGGTGCACCACACTTATTGTTCCTCGCGTTGATAAAGTTGTGCTAATAGGGCACCTCTTAATCTGTTCAGAGATCAACTATTGTTGCCAAACATAGCCCGCTTCATTAATAATGTGATATGAAGCTAATTAGTGGTCAAGACGACCACCGTATGACGTAACAAGTTATAGTAACGCTAAACAAAGAAATAGTATTGAGAATCTCGTTCAGTATGACCCCTACATATTTATAAACAATAATTAGCTTTATGCTATTACATTTCCTGAAGATCAGATCAGGTTTTCGATAGCAGAAGTGTATCATTTAACTTGATATTACGTCCTCAAATATTCTAAGATAACTAGGATTGTGGAGTTTGGATATTTCGACATCGTTTAGAGTACTCCCCAACTTCGAGTACGATTCGAAAATTACGAGGCTTTGCCGATAAAAATATGCATTATTATTATTATTATTATTATTATTATTATTATTATTAGCACCGCGTCTTACTACCCGTTCGGGTTATACACTCAAGTACTAATTACGTTAATGGATTAGGAAAGTTGAATTTTAGAGGAAATGAACCCGCATTTGCGTGGAGTGAGAGTGGAAAACCACCCCAGTTCACCCGACCAAGGTTCGAACCTCGATCTCCTCTTCCTCGGAAGTCTAGCTCGACACGACTAGCACTTTAGCAAACTACGCCACCGAGGCGGGTCGGTTTGCAGTACGACATTTTGTCAATTTTGTTTGATACCTAAAGTTTTATAATGGATTGACTATCCAGGCTATTATAGTTGTTAGGTACAGTTACATCCGCATCTAATTATAGTATTTTTTAAATTGAGAAATTACACCTGAACACGGGAATCGAACCCGAGGTCCTTGGCCTAGTACGCCAATGCTCTAACCACTGAACTATCCAAGAGCCATATTTTAAGGTAGGATTTGACTTGTGGAAATTGTCAGCTAAATGATCGCTCATAAGTGTCTGATGACTTCCCCGCGTCCATCACAGACTCTGCCTTAAAATATGAGTGAATATTGAGCCTGGGTACAGGTATTCTCCTGGATAGCCCAGTGGTCAGAATATTGGTCTACCTAAACAAAGGTCCTGAGTTTGATTCCCGTATCCAGATGTCCATTTTTTAATTTAAAAGAATATAAAGTTACATAGTTATTAAAAAAATATATATATTTTGTTCCAACAAACTTTTTATTAAAAATGTTCGAACATCTATTCGGCTTTGTAAATATGTCATTTTACTATTATTTGACTTCACTTCAAATTGAAAAAGTAAACTTCACACACCTCTAAAGATAACTAAGAAAAAGTGGTAAATACAAATTGAGGTAAAAAATTATTTATAGATGATTTATTTGAAAAAAATATTAAAACATTCCTTTAATTTTTTATAATATTATTTATCATAGTAAATAAGAAATAATATGAACAGAACCAAAACCTTGAGAATATAATTTTTATCTTAATGCATATTTAAACATTGACGTGACGCCTTAGACCATTCGATCACTGAAGAGGGTTTTTACTTAGTTGTATGCTATTTTACTAACGTATGTATGTTAACTAATGTCTCATTTGAAACCTTGTATTCGAGTCATGACAAATACATCGTTGAATAGTTCAAATTAACAAACTATGATAAATAGCTTACAAAGGAAAGGTAGGGAAATATTATCTGCTTAGAGATAAGACGCCCCTTACTTAGTTGCTATTAGCAACCCTCATCTCACAACTGTATCTATAGTTGCGTTCACAATATCCTTAGGCTGAAAGGCTGTGGCCACATAACTTTATTACTCTTCATTCGTACCTTCTAAGATAATCGCTTTTGAACAAAGTGAAGAAAGGATTAATGTTTAGTTCAAATATAATTTTATTTTTAAATCTATATTAAAGGTTTCAAAATTGATTTAGGAAATTATTAAAAATCTATTTAGATTATATATTAATCTCAAAAGAAACACCAAATTTTTTTAAATTTATAATTTTTTGGTATAACAAATACATATAAAAAATTATTTTTCAACCGATTTGGACCAAATTTGGCATGACTTTAGTAAGCACTAAGATAAAGATTTGCTACTGTTAAAAATACTTAAACCATCACAGACACAAATATATTTGTACATTCTACATTTATCAACCAATATGGACAACATTTGATTAATTTGTGAGGCTGCTACAAAGGGGAATGTTTAAAAACACACAAAGACACAATTCAACTGAGTTAACAAATCAAACAATTTGATAACTTACTATTATCTAAAGCCACCCAAACCTCAATTCCCTCAACCCCC
>CABFOV010008794.1:7861-22000 GCA_902141375.1 Timema poppense
AGACAATATTATATTATTATTATTATTAGCACCGCGTCTTACTACCCGTTCGGGTTATACGCACTTACGCTAATGTGTAATGGTAGGGTGATTGTGAGATGAAATGAAGGACCTACAGTTTAAAGTGGAATCCGAACCACGGTGGAGGCCTGGCATTCCTCACATTCACAAGGATGTCTTGTCAGAGGTGAAGGAAGGGTTTGGTAATCAGATAAATCTGTGCCGGGACCGAGGATTGAACCCCGGCCACCAGCACAGAAGTCTGACACCTTACCCCTAGACCACCAGGTCACCTACGACAATATTATATATATTCATTATATTGTATCATATAAATCGCAATAAATCAAAATTAATTGGGTTTTATATTATCCAAATAATTTGGTCATTTTTAATTTTTAATATAATATTTGTTGTTAGTTCCTGTTAGTCATACACTATTTTGTTGATTCAATAATGACCGAGTTATCTTTTTTTAATCCATATCTCAGGATTATGTGAAGTTCCATGAAGATAATCAAGAATATCAGTTAAGTCTGATATCACAATTCTAAACCAAAGTTCGAAGTCATTGACAAGAGTTTTACGTTTTTCTTGGATTATTTCAAATGTCGAATCACTGCATGATATCGATTTTGAGTTCGACTCGATCTGGTTCTTTCCGAAACTGGTTGACACGTTTGTATACCGATGAATGATAGCAATTTATCGTCTGTTGGAACGAGTGATGCCACTTTTTTTTTAAGAGAAGTTGGTATGAGGAGGGCCTTCAATAACTCCCCTTCAGTTCTATATGCGGATGGCTACTCGTTTGAGTTCTGATCTGCGGTTGCGTCTTTTCAAGACCTGCTCAGATGTCTTCTCAGTTATCCACGATGGCATTCATTTTACCAGGACGGCTTTCTGTTAAGTTCTCAAACAGAAGCATACATATTAATTCCACGTAGACAAAGGTAAACATAGTTATCAGAAACAACCTTTACCCCTTAATTACATTCGAATAATTGCCATTCAAATCTAGCTACGCAACTCTCACTAATATATCAAGCGTCCTGTTTTAACTTAAGTTTATTCTGTTTGTCAGGATGTTTGTTCCGCAATAGCCGTGAAATGTATTGACCAATTTTCACGAAATTTGTCAGGAAGAGTCATTGAGCCTAAGCCACAGACTCTCAACCATACGACGGTTTTTCTGCGCTCCTTTTGCCAGTTTGAGTCTTTCAACACCGGGCTTCGCTAGTGTCACTGCTGGGTGATGATAGGGCTAACCACAGCGATCTTAGTGTTGAAGGACTCAATCTGCCAAAAGGAGCGCAACCATTTTAACCTGAAGGTTGAATGTCTGGGTATATTATTTGTCTGTGGCCTTGGGCCAAACAACGCACCTACAATCAATTTAACCCGAAAGGTGGACATGCGTTCATTTCGGGTTATTCTAAGTTCAAGTTTACAAAATAATGCCGGAGTGTTGATCGTCCAGGTATGACTGCTACCTTCCAAAGTAAACAAAAAAAATAGAGTTTATCGAACTGGTTGTAGAATTCATGAAGTTCACGATATAGCAGTGGTTCTCAAATTGAGGCACGCACGCGACTTACCGGGGGTCCCCGAGCAGCTTTCAAAGGAAAATTATCAAAATGACAAGCGAACCAAAATTGGCGGGGAATTTTCGAGGTGACTGAGGGGAACTTTCGCCTTTGATTACCTGGACTTTGTCATTTGGGTAAATTTTATCTTGGAAGTACACGAGACTTTCAGTCATGACCAAGGGGTACAATCTAAAAAATATTTAAGAAATACTGCGATAGAGAATGCTTGTAAATTTATAGGTCCTAATATTTCACGATAGCTGATAAATGCGTGAAACAATTTTAAATAAATTTGTCGAGGAGCTTAGGCCAAATTATGTATGTGCACTTCGTTTAACCAGAAAGGTAGCAGTCATTCTTTGGCGGATTGCACTACAGCCCTGTCTTACAAGCTACGACATAGTGTATACGTGCAAGGTAAGTCTGATACCCTTCAGGTTAAACATTGTATTCGTAGTTTTTCAATTTGATTATCCGTTTAGATTTGGCGGTCACCCAAAAGGATTTTCGTTTATTAAATCATCTCAAGTGATTTTGAATATATATATATACACAGTACCTTGGGATTATTATTTTTTATTTACATTTATATAAAGTTATCACTACTTGGAGGAATACGATTATGTCATTGCTTACATCAGTACACATCAGCTATATTTTAATAAATGAAGACAGCCACAAATGTATATTATTTTAACTTTGTAAAAGTAAAGACGTTAACTGAAAATTGGATTTTAAAGGGTTGTTTATTATTAAAGTTACAAACTTTGGCCGGGTTTTTAACAACCTAGTTTGTTTTTCATATGGATGTGAGTATGTAACGCACTGGCTTGTGTTCTGAGTGACGTCAATGGCTCAGCCAATCAGATGTATTTTTCCATTTGGAGTTACCCTATATTCTCTTTACATTAATAACATAGAGGGAACCAGTTCTACTTGTTCTGGGGATCCGGGGTTCAATCCTTGGTCCCGGAACAGATTTATCTGATTACCAAACCCTTCCTTCACCTCTGACAATAAATGTATTAATCACAAATTGTGTGGAATGCCAGGCCTCCACCGTGGTTTGGATCCCACGTTAAAATGTAGGTCCTCCATTTCATCTCACAATCACCCTACCATTACACATTAGTGTAAGTGCGTATAACCCGAACTGTTAGTAAGACGCGGTGCTAGTAATAATAATAATAATAATAATAATAATAATAATAATTGTCTATTGTTCACAGAACTACTGGTTAGTTTCACCCGGACAGCCGTTAGCATATTTATCAAACGCAAACATTAGTACTACATTTTAACTCTGACAACTGTCAGCCAAGTTTACAAATGCAACCATCACCAATTAATTAATTTGAACAGCTCTCAGTCAAGTTTTCAAAAGAAACTATCACGTTATCAAACAGAATTAAGTTAAAAAGAAGGATGTAATCGCGAAATAAATTTGCAAAGTTTCATTGTTCCTATTATCTTTGACTAAACGGATTGTTTGTATTTTTCTTCGTAAATATGGTCTTAAAATTAAATGTACAATCAAATAAAGTTTATTTCATTGACCGACCAAGTATTCGCATTCTGACACTATTCATTGATATTTAATGGTTTAACAAACAAACTCAGTAGAACACACGAAAAAAAATATGTTTATTTCTCCGCTTGAGGTGCGTTGTTTTGTTGTTGTTGTTTTGTTATTTCAGAAGCAATTTGGTCAGCCAGCGTATATAAGGAAATGTGGTGAGCACCATTTTGACTTATAGGGCAGTAATCTTTTAAAGGGATGTATTGACTTAAGATATCGGTGTATTCTGGACTTAAATTAATAGCCTAAATAAATAACTAAATCAATTATTATTTTATAATTCCGGCAAATATAGATAATTATTTACAGATACAACAATATGCCGTTGCCATGAATAGCATATTATGTTATTATATAATAAACAAATGACTTTTGAGAAGAAAAAAATAGGTGTCCTTAAACTTAAATTTAAGTGTAATTTTTTTTTTAAACAATCCACAAAAAATAAATATTTTATTTTTTGTTTATTTTGTATAAGTTTTAACGTAATAATTACAAAAAACAATATCCTATTAATGAATAAAAAGTTTGATAAAACTAAAACAGAAATGGTGTGATACCCATGGAGTTGGCAAAACTGTTCCTCACCAGTGACCGTGTTGTTAAACGAAGGAAATGACTCCCGGTAATTTCACTTGTTATGTCTCCCAGCCCTTCCCGCATGTCACCCAGCCCGGGGGGGGTCTTTATCGCAGCCACACCCACCATCGACCTCTCTGGTTTTTAGAAGAGTGAGTTGCTCTCTTCATTCCCTTCAATTTAACCCGTGACCCACGACCCCATCACAACCAACTTCATTTAATCTCCCTCCATTTGAAGTTTACTTTTCCACGTCGGGAGGGAGATTAAAAATATTCCAGACGTTTCTACTTGCTCCAAGGCCTTGAACTATTGTGTTTACTGTATAAACAGTAGGTTTTGGGTAGTAGGATCCTTCATATGTACATTCAGCTATCTGGCAGATAATGATCACATAGGAATAGCTTTCTCGAACATATTCAGCTATCTGGCAGATAATGATCACATAGGAATAGCTTTCTCGAACATATTCAGCTATCTGACAGATAATGATCACATAGGAATAGCTTTCTCGGACATATTCAGCTATCTGGCAGATAATGTCCACATAGGAATAACCTTATCAAACACACACAGATATCTGGCAGCTAATGTTAACATAGGAATAACCTTATCGAACACACACAGTGTAACATTACATTGCATTTTGTTACAATACGATCCGCCCCATGCTGACTTTAACGCATAACTCTCAGTAAATCATACTACCCGCTCCAATCATACCGACACTAATAGGATCCCTCAGCGGTAATCTTCTCTATTGTAGTTCACGTAGGTTATTAAGACATAATAAAACAATGCTGAACAATATATTTTCACTACATAATCCTCTTCAATATAATTTAACTGTTCATGTACTTACCAATTGAATCTGCTTACACTAGTAACCTCCAAGGCTGGCCTACACCTGGCATCCTAAATTGACGAGTGGGTCGAGCGAGATACGATGTTCCTACAAGACGTAGTCATCACACTCCGATTCTACTAACGTGTAATGGGCCGTCCAACTTTGAAGACGACTAGAGAATAACTATTCAGCTGCCCTCTGATGGTAGAAAGATGANTCACACTCCGATTCTACTAACGTGTAATGGGCCGTCCAACTTTGAAGACGACTAGAGAATAACTATTCAGCTGCCCTCTGATGGTAGAAAGATGAACTACTTTCAAAACATCAGATGATTGAAGAAATAGGCTGAAATTCCGATGGAGCAGTATCAACAAGATGTGTACCGTGACTTTTTGAAGCCACCGTTGACGTCACCAAGCGTGTGTTCTGTTCTTCCACCTTCCTTCCATTGCAACGAAACCCCACTATATAATAGGCTGTGCATGTATGCCAAAATGACTATCTTGATAACTACGACCGACGTAGGATCATTGTCTTGGACCTGGACAATGTTCAGTTCCCCCACCTTCTTTCTATTGCGATGAAACCCCACAATATAATAGGCTGTGCATGTATACCAAAATGACTATCTTGATAACTACGACCGACGAAGGATCATTGTCTTGGACCTGCACAATGGCAGGATAAACATTGATATTGTATCAGAATCGTAACTATGGCGATTCATTTAATGGACTTTGATTTATTTTCAACTTTTAGTCTTTTTGTAGTATTTTTTATATTTTTTTTAAATCTAACTATTTTTACCTGATCATTTTATATAAAATGATACTCTATATTTTGTATGTCGCTACTTGGGCGTTAGAGTCTTTTTGGTGAATTCAATCGTGTAGTTGGCCACAATTATTCATTGTTTTAAAATTTGAACGAGTCAAATTTAATGTGTTTGAAATTGTGGATAATAGTATTTATATTTTTTAAACATCGAGATGACATTTCTTAATAGTATTTGCATATTGAAATATCGTAAAGTAAAGTAACCTTCACTATTATTTTTGTATTAATTATGAATTTAATTAACTTTTGCATATTTTATAATATTTTTCCAACGTTTGTCCTAATAGGACATTTACATTATTGTTTATTAAAGGGAATAGTGTTTAGTTTCCTAATTCTGAGTCAGGATCAGATGGCCTCGGGGGAGTTTGACTAAAGTCTGTTAGCCAAACTCTCGCGTTATGTAAATTTTCTTGAATAAGATTTACTGCTAAAGTTAACGTAATTTGAAGCTTCGTTCTTTGTATGTAAATAAACTTTTATAACAGTTTCAAGGTTCCCATTAGGCCCTTATATAGAAGTTATGTATCATACAGATGGATGATATTATTATTAATCTATAGCATTAAATTCTACGCGTAATGTTGTTGAATCTCTTAAAGACTGAACCATCAGAATAGTGAATAGATTTCAAGTTTATCTCTTTCTTGTAAATATCTGCGCAACTTTAATGATATAAAGTTGTTGTCATTAATATTGGTTTTCAGCATAGCTCATTATGATATAATGAGACCATGTATAGTTTTCTGCACTATTGTTATTTTTTTGAATAAACCGCTCATATTGTTGCTTTTAAATATTGCTAATAATTTGCCTTGTCAGTTGTTCCTTAGATTTCACCCACTCCCTTTTATTCTATTTAATGGTCGTATTATAAAGGACTCAGAGGGGGTGTAACAACACTACTCCATTAATAGGTGAAGTCCCCCTCACGTCACATCTAGAAAGAACCACAATCTGAACGTACCTCAAACTTTTACGGACTTAAAAGCTCGATGGTTAACAGACTATTGGGTGCGTGTGGGCCCACCTTACAACAAACCCCCACTACAGACTACGTATTAAAGAATAATATAATAATTTTAAGTACAACGCTAAGTACAATAAAGTACTGTGTAAATTTATACTCAAGAAAATAAAATACCTTATTCATTTCGCTTTCAGATAAATAGCATAATATAAGTTTAATTTCATAAAATTTAATTATTTATAAATTCTACTAGATCCATATGTTATAGAACCTATATAGAATTTACTATAGAATAAATGGACACTTATTAGCAGCTAACAAATTCCTTAGAGCAACATGCAAAATATATTTTTACCAAAACAAAAATCAGCATAAAGATATAATAGCTTTTAGTGATGTTTTAGAAACAAAGTGTAAAATGATGTTTCAAAGAATCTGTAGAAAGATAAATTATATTCATGTTGGATTTTTGATTATAAATAATTTCTTCCTCAGTAATTTTTTGTTAAGTAAAAGTTTATCTTTACTTATACTAAATGAATTTATACTTTTACACCATGCACACACAGGCATTTTATATGTTGTTCTGTTGCTGAAATATAGCAATTTGTATTCACATGCGATAGTAGCTACCCCTTAAGGAGCTAACAAAAAACGGAAATCTTCACTTAACCTGCTGAAAAAAGAAAAGGACATTATCCAAATTGTGTAGGCATTATTCATCTATTGTACCGGCCGGCTTGCAAAACTTTGTGGTGGTAGCAGAGGGGTGAGGTTATAAAAGGAGTTGAAATTAGTTCCATTAGTGGCCACAGCTGGCTCTTATAATTAGCAGCGTCTCGTGACATCACAGTCACAAACTACAATCTAAGGTAGAAATTCTCAAACAAGAGGTCTGGGATCTTATCAATAAAATAGTTTGTTTTAAACCAAGTGGGAATTTATTATATATTTCTAATATTAGTTTACACTACCAACTAACTAGAAACGAGAACATTTATTAAAATTAAACAATCAACATTTTATGGCTAAGCCAAGATTTTTTGATGAAAATTTTTAAAGGATTTAAAATAAATTTGTTAAATAAATTACTTTAAAAAATATTTGTAATATTTATTTTGAAAGTATTTAGCTTAATTTGTTTGGCAGTAACAATAACATAAACTAGTATCAAAGCACTTTTATTAGTTGGTGTGGTATAAGCAAATAAATTACATTATTAAACCAAAGATCAACAATGAAATAATTCATATTAATACAATATTTGACAAAAATTAGCCTTCATGTGACAAAATTTCAAAGATACCTTAAACCATTTACCGTATTTTATCTTAACATAGCTCCCATTTACCTAATAAAAAGACTTACTTTATGGCATTAGGGGATGATTGCCAAACCCTTCATTCACCTCTGACAAGACGTGTATTAATCACAACTTGTGAATGTGTGGAATGCCAGGCCTCCACCCTGGTTCAGATCCCAAGTTAAGCTGTAGGTCCTCCATTTCATCTCCCAATAACTCTGTCACTACACGTTAGCGAAAGTGCGTACAACCCGAACGGGTAGTAAGACGCAGTGATAATAATAATTTATGGCATTAGGAAATCGAAAGTTCATTGCCAAATTGACAAAAGTCCTTCTCGATTCCTTTGGCGCTTCTGTCCATTCCTTTTTTTCCCTTATTTTTATCCTAATTACTTAGTTTTTGGACACTTTAAATTTGTTATCGTCATGTAAATTTAGAGTATGTTGTTAGAAACTATAAAGAACAATTAGTGATACTATGTTAAGTTTTACATTCATTGACACCAAGTGAAATGTTAACAATCTAATGATCAAGTAGTACCATTCATTTCCAGATTTTACTACTATTTTCTAATTTCCACTATTATATCTTTACTACTAGTTAAAATTGTTTATAAATATTTTTATGAATATTTTTTTTATCACATTACTCACTTTATTCGAAACATGCAATTAATGTTTTACCTATATTATTTTTATTAATATCTGATTTTTGAGCCTAGTTTTAAATTTTGCAAACGACACGAGATAAATAAAAATTTCTTTTAGGAATATGGAGAGGCTATTAATTGGTAACCATCCCATCTACGGCAAGTCCTAATGGTTTATGATTTGCATGTTTTTTTTCCCCAGAGCGTACTGCAAACCATGTTTATGATTAATGCCTCACGACTCGGATATTTATCGATTAGCAATCATCCACTTCATCAATTTATAGGCTAATACCATTCCTCGAGGCACGGATGTAAAAATATAATCTACTTGATTACATTTGGCTGAAGTTTCACTGATGACACTAATTATTTCATGCGTTGTTGGGATTCGTTGGCCTATTTTAAATTCTACTTTCTTATATTATAATAAAGGTCTCAGATTTTGTTCCCGATATGGCCAAAAAATTAATCATTGGTTAAATTTAGGCTTCTCCTTTCATCATAATGTATTGACGTCTGGGGAACTGGGAGTTGTGTATTTAATAGAATTACATTAGTTTGTAAGCTGCTTTCTGGTAAATCAGGAGTGTGTGTGCTTACTAATCTTAGGGCCATGGTTCAATTCCTGTTATAATGTGTTTTATTCCTATCATAGTGTTGAATTAACCAGCCAAGGTATGGGTGTGGAGCTAGTGCTAACATTAAAGAAGCTAGTCGACAGATGTTTGAGGCCACACTTGGCACTCTTAATAAGCGTTGTAAAAAAATATTGAAAAAATAGAATAAATTATAGAGGTGATGACACACGTTTTTTTTCTACAATCCCTTTTGCTTAGAGAAGAGGAATTTTTGAGAATTATTATTATTTTTAATGTGGTTTGAACTATTTTGTATAAAATGGATGAATTGAGAAGTTTTATCATAACAAATGGTACGACACAATAGCACAAACTTTTTCATATTGTGTATTAATGCTTCAAAAATTTTCAAAAATAAGTTTTGAGCTAACTACCCTTAAGTAGGTTTTATTTGTAAAAACATAAAATCCTTAGTCAAAATAAACACTCTTTAAATATCATTTTCAAAGAAAATTGTTCAAATATATTTATATTTTTAAAAAGTCCAATTTTAAAAGATAAATAAATAATTTGTGGATTAGCATAAAATTATATTTATTTTTAAAAATAAAAAAGTATATTTATATATCATGAGAAAATATTCTCATGTTCCCATTTTTAATTCAAGATCAAATGTTAATTTTTAACAATTTAAATTTAGAGTATTTGTCTTAACTAAAAAAACTTATACTAAATTATATTAGGTACATAAATATCTATCATTATTGACATGTTAAGATAGACCTGCGAATAAAATTGTTAACAAAATAATTAGAGCAATTTTCAATGTAATCAAATTTTACACGCATCAATTATTAGTTAACTCTTTTAATTATATATATATATAATTTTTTTATAATGCAAAAAATAGAAACTCATTTTTAATAAAATCACTAAACCAATTAAAAAATAAATGGTACAGAACTCCGCATTGACTTTATCGCTACACTGTTTAAAAATAGAGATATGTACTCAAGACTAATAATATATGTGAAACGAAATATAATACACAAGCAAACCCGAGCACAAATTACGATATACTTACTTAATCAATTTTAGACTCCTGATTTAAATTTTATAATTTTATTTTTAAAGAATTAAAGTCCTTATTTGTATATTTTGACCAATAAAAAAATAGCTATTGGGTCCACAGAGGACAAAAGTTAGTATTAACAATTTGACTTGTGTTTACATTTTCGACATTTTACTGGGGGATGAAAATTTTATGGCTATTGTCTTGCTATTCAAATACTCGCCATTAAATTTAGACCAATAAAAGCGATAGAAATTGGTTATTGAGTCCAAAATGATAGAGATAGATCATTATTGTCCAAAGATTTCACCTAATAGGTTAAATGTAAAAGAACATCACCTTTTTGAGAGACTGAATTATTTACTTACTCTATGGCACTATAGAGATTGCTTTAAATTTAAGTAGTATCTCTGTACATCTCAAGCTCACAATTTGAATCACTTTATTTGCTAATATTTCAGAAACAATTGGTTTTATTTATATATATTTCAAATACATTTTATTTATTTATAATAGTTCTAAAATTTAGCAATGCTAAGTTATTTAGTGTCTGAAAGAGTTGCACAGATACGCCAATTTACACTTCTGTAAAGTAAATTAAAAGTCATTTAATGGGAAAATGAAAATAGCAATTTTGTTTATAATATTAGTCAATAACCAGATACGAATTTTAATCAAAATTTTTCGGGTCGATTTTGAGAAAATCAAGTTTTTCCGTTTTGCCCCTTTAGAAAACTTCTTTTATTTTAGGATTAGACAAACACACAAACAAACGGCATTGCCAAAACATCTTTTTAGAGTTCGGGGGTAATAAAAACATCGATATCCATCAACATCTCTGGCTAGATTTGTTTTTATCGATATCTTACAGGTAGAGAGAGTATTGTGATCTAAAAAAAAAGTTGGAATCAAGATTTCAATGAATTTAGACGTTTCATGATCCACCGAATCCGAAAAAGTGGTTTATGAATTTCCGTCTGTCTGACTGTACCTCAGACTAGAACCTAAACTATTTTACCAGTTGGGCTAAAAATTTGTGTTTAGGGTTTTCATAGGGTTACCCCGAGGAGTTTTTGGAATTGGATAGCTATCCATAAAAATAAGGAAAGATTATTATAAGGCAAAAATAAAAAAACATAGATTTTCTCAAAATTGGCTCAAATTATTTTAATAAAATTCATTTATAAGATCTATCAATATTATAAACAAAATGGCTACTCTCATTTCTTTGGCAAAATGAATTTAAGGGTTCCAGTCTGATACGTACATTCATATTTTCTATCACCTCTCCGAAAATATTTGAGAAATGAAATTACTTACCATTTCAAATATGTATGAATATTTATAATACAAATATTTTATTTGATATATATTTTTATAAAACAAATAATTTTCAAGCTAAATCCAAATATATATAGTTTTTAACTTTTCAAAAACTTAAGGTCAAGTATTGCAACCGTCAAAAAAAACCAACCCTAGATTTTGATGCATGTCGACGTTTAATGATCCCCAACCGCTAAAAAGTGATTTTTCAATGCCGTAGGTCTGTGCATCTTTAACCCTAGAATTAAGATTTGTTCAATAAAGGGCGAAAAGAGAAAAAATTGATTCTATCAAGGTCGGCTCTATTGATTTGATTAAAGTTCGGATCTAGACATTGATTAAAATTATAAACAAAATGGATATGTTCATTTTCCTACAAAATAGCTTTAAATTACCTTAATGAAGTGGAAATATCCTTATTCCCACCGATATCTAAGATACTAAATAACTTATTGCAAAATTGTAGTATTATTAAAAATTTTAAAAAAATATTTTAAATATATATAACCAATAGTTTCGGGAGATATTGGAAATATGTAAAAACAATTTTTTGAACTTTAGTTGTACAAGATACTACTTAAGTTTTAACCCAATAATTCTCTAATTCCATAGAGTAAGTAAATAAGTAAGTCTCTCAAAAGGCCGATGTTCTTTACCCTTTAAACTCTGAGAGGAAATGTTTGTACAGCAATGATCTATCTCTATAATTTTAGATGCAATAGTCAACATTTACACTTTGTATTGGTCTAAATTAATAAATGAGTAATTTAATAGCAATGCAATAACCATAAGATGTGCAACCCCTTATAAAATATCAAAAATTGAAATTTTAATAGTAGGTATTTACCCTTGTGTATCACAATATTGATCTTTTTTAATTATTTAAAAAGAAAATTTTAAAATTTAATACGGGAGTCAAAAAGTATAATGAAATTTTCGCCCAGACATGCTTGTGTATATTATTTCTTTTCACATATTTTACGAATTTTAAGTAAATATCTACATTTTTAAACAATTGAGTGAGAAAGTCCCTGCGGAGTTCAGTATCATTTATTTTATGGTCGTAATACTTTAGCTTAAGTGTTCGAAAAATTAAAAAGTATATATATATATATATATATATATATCTCTGCATAAAGCATGAAAACGATTGGTTTTATTAAAATACATTTCAAATAAAAATGTTTTGATATAATTTTATGCAGACCTACATATTTGCAATTATAAGAAAGAGAGAATGTGAAAATATAGATGTGGTACTCAAATATTGTGGTACTTATAAATATCATTCCCTCAAAATTAAATATCAACATGGAAACATTACTGAACCTACTGTATTTGTAATAATGTGAAAATATAGATGGTTATGCACTAAATTTTACTTTTTAATATTATATCTTCATAATTAAGTGGTAAAATGAAAACAAAACTCAACGAATGTATTTATATTGTGTTACTATTTGCTAAAATGAACATCAAAACCTATTATTTGAATAAACTGGACATCAATAAAATAAATGGTATGGAACTCCACATGGACTTTCTCGTTCTATTGTTTAAAAATGGAGATATTTACTCAAAGCTTATGATACATGTGAAACGAACTAATATACACTAGAAAACCCAAGCATAAATTGCACTATACTTACGTAAAACATTTTTTGAGTCTCGGTTTTAAATTTAATAATTTTATTTTTAAAGAATGCCCTCATTTGTATGTTTGGACCAATAAAAATTATCGATTTTGGGTCCACAAGTATCAACACTTCATATTAAAATTTCGAATTACGATTAAAATTTAAACATTTAACTAGTTATTTCACACCTTCAGGTCATCGAATTGCTATTCAATTCCTCATTTATAAATTATGACCAATAAAAAATGTAAATATTGACTATTGAGTCCAATATGCAGATAGATAATTGTTGTACAAACATTTCTCCTAAGAGGTTAAAAGGAAAATAAACTTTTTGAGATTCATATTTAATTACTATATGGCATTACAGAATTATTGCGCTAAAAATTAAATAATATCTTTTTGCAACTAAAGCTCACAAAATTTAATACATATATTTGCCAATATCTCAGGAAATTGGTTTTATAAAAATTTATTTCAAATAAAAGCTTTTTATTTTTAATAGTACTACAATTTTGCAATGATAAGTTATTTAGTTCCTCAAATATTTGTGAAAATATGGAAATTTACTCTTCTGTAAAGTACTCTAAAATTCATTTTCATAGGAAAATATAAATAGCCATTTTATTTATAATCTTAATCAACGCCTAGATACGAATTTTAATCAAAATCTTTAGAGCCGATTTTGAGAAAATCTGTTGTATTTTTTCTTTTCGACTTTTATTAATCTCCCTTTAACTATAGGGTTAAACAGACACACATACAGGTGGCATTGCAAAAACCAATTTTTAGGGTTTGGGGGGTAATGAGACTTCGACATCCATCAACATTTTGGGTTAGATTTATTGTACGGTCGCAATACTTTACCTTTAGTGTTCGAAAAGATAATATATATACAATTCCGAATAGCTTGAAAGTTATTGGTTTTATAAAAATATGTTTTAAATAACAGATTTGTATTATAAATAGACCTACATATTTTCAAATATAAGTAATTTCATATCTCAAAGTGTTACTGAGATATGGTAAATAATAAGAATTTACGCATCAGACCGGAACCATTAAAGTCATTTCACCGAAATATTGAGAGTAGTCGTTTTGTTTGGAATACTTATATATGTTCATATATGAAATTTAATCAAAATCGTTATAGCCAATTTTGAGAAA
>CABFOV010008795.1:0-21996 GCA_902141375.1 Timema poppense
ACCATTACACATTAGCGTAAGTGCGTCTAACCCGAACGGGTAGTAAGACGCGGTGCTAATAATAATAATAATAATAATAATACTATGAAGCCGTTACAAAATTATATGAAGCCTTATAATAATATTTATCACCGCGTCTTACTACCCGTTCGGGTTATACGCTTTAAGTACTAATTACGCTAATGGATCAGGAATTGGGAAGGTTAAATTAGAGGAAGTGAACCCGCATTTGCGTGAAGAGAGAGTGGAAAACCATTAGTAAAAACCACCCCAGTTCACCCGACCGAGATTCGAACCTCGATATCACCGTCCTCAGCAGTTGAGCTCAACACGACTAGCGCGTTAGCCAACTACGCCACCGAGGAGGGTATGAAACCTTTAAACTTTTATCAGAATTTTAGGTAAAATAAGATATATTATTTAAATAATTTTGTTATTATATTTTATAACAATGGGATTTAGTGTGAGAACTGTCCTTTAGATTATTATTATTATTGCATATTCTTATGCTTTTTAAATACTTATGCATTAACTACTCTCAAGTTATTTATTTATAATTTTTATCATCAATCATTAATAGTTATTTCCTTTTTTTTTGTAATTATTCATCAGTATATAAAATTATTTAGCTATTATTGTTTTAGTATTTTTTTTATTATACATATTTGTAAGGTACTTTTGTACATTTCACTGCTGGCCTGTCATAGATAATACGACTGTTGGCCAGCACTATAATAAATGAAATTGAATTTATTATTACTATTCCTAAGCTCAAATGCAGGTACTGGTTGACAGATATATACTAAGAAAATAGTGAACTAAGCTTAGAATAAGTTAGAATTAATTTGGTTTAAGTGATATTAGGCTCAGTTGTATTCAAAATCAGACCAATACTGTCAATATTATTATTAAATTCAACCATTTTTCAATCTTTTAAAGAGTTGTTTGAAACTAAATTAAAAATAAATTACCAAAATTCTTTGAAAACCCTTTAACTAAACATTTTCATATTTTGGATACTCTTTTTGTGTATTCAAGAATTCTATTAATCTCTAATTTTTTATTATGTGGAATCTTTAGTAAAGAAATGCGAGATCTATTAATTGTAGCTAACTCTTATTTATAAGTTAAGACTTAGATATTGTTATTTAAAGAATTTTTTTTAGATTTTATAAATGTGAATACTAATGAAAATTTATATACAAGTGAAAGACTCTGGACAAGCTATTTATAATCTTGGAATATCAATTATAATAAAATTTCATAATATTTCAAATATTTCATTGACTAAATAAATAGGTAGTGCATTTAAAAGAGTCAAATGGTCAGTCAAACTGTCATATATGACATATTAAAAATTAAAATACAAGTGTATTTTGTTACAAGGATGAAAAATATAAAACTTATTTAAAATAATAAGATAAAATAAGGTTAACATCTTCAGTCTACTAAAGATTTATTTATAATGTTTTCTAAAATGTTAAATCTTATTTGTTTATAGCGTCTTACCAGCCGTTTTGGGGTGTTCTCATATTTACACTAATGGTGAAAGGAAGAGAAAGGTAGAATTTAATTTAACATTTAAGTCAAATATGTAAATCTATAACGTTAAAAGTTCCAGAGAAATGAGTAAAAGTGCTCTATGGAATGGCCAGGCCCTCATCATAAATCTTCCACTCATGTAAAACTAACTGTTTAATACGGTTATCTGTATATAAACAATATTTGGTTTCTTCATTTTGAAATAAGCTAATACGAAATTATTGAATTCCAGGATTAAGGATTGGTCATTTATTGCTTTGTGTTGCTCCAAGTCTAGATTTGTTTGGTTGTGTTTTTAAATTACAATACATTACAATAAAATAAACAATACATATTATGTACTGTACTCCAAATTATTGTTATAAAACATATTTACAAACTAAGTTAGCAATATTAGATTTGATTGTTGAAGCAACTTTTCTGATACCTCAAAAAATATACTAGAAATACTCCTATGAGTGAAAGTTCCGGTTCATGGACAGAAGAGGTGTGTACTCTCACCTTTCATCTGTGACTTGGAAACGTGCTTGTAGGTGTCTGCAGGAAGATGATAATTGATATTTTGGCGGGAGATAGTCGTGTTCTCCACCGGCTTGTTGTCGATCTGCACGTCGTATCTTGACGTAAACTGGTACTGGGAAGGTGACTCACTGGGCGGTCGGCTCGTTGTGCTTTCGGAACAACTTCTCCTCTCAGTCTCGCGGGGTCCAGGGCTTCTTGGTCGTGTCTGAAAATCAGACGGAGCTCAACAGATAATACTTTCTACGCTTAAAAAAATAATTTACGCTTTAGTGTCAAACTGTCAATGCTGGTTGTATAAAAATGTAAGTTTTCCAAATTAAGGAAAAATTATTCAAATGGTGAACAGTTTCAGTTTGCTTCCGCATGGGATATAAGTGATTTAAAGACTATTTAGTCCAGGAAATAGTAGAGAAATGCACATTGATATAGCTGGAGAAACTAAATAGCTTAAAGAGAAATGTAATATTAAAAAAAGTATTGCTATATCTTGGAACACACTGATAAAATCCGTTAGAAAATACAGATCCTCGTATGTCCTATTTATAGTAAAGCTTGTTTCCATTTTGGACACGTGCATAAATATTGTCATGTCAAATTAAGATAACATTTCCTTAGGGATAACCACGATAACATTAAGGGCTTGAAAGACATCAAATTCCCCCCTTCCTCCTCCAGTTAATGAAGTGCTCATAAATTCCCTCCACGTCTTTATCCCTAAAAACCTAATAAAGCTTCCTGGAAAAAATCTAAAAATCCAACTAAACAAAAGTGATAGCTCAAAGTAATCTGGGTTGCAAGATAAAGGCTAGAAATAATTGAATGTAAGGCTATCACTAACATGAGTACTGGCATTTATGGTGGATTTGTTAGTGTATGTTTTACAGAGAAATCAAAAAATTAAACTTAGGCTCCATCTAAAGTATTTACCAGCTGACCTCATCCTTTTCCGCTTTAGCTCCTACCATGCAGTTGGAATATTCCCTCTTAGCATCAATTGCTTACTCTCATTAATCCTTTATTTTCCAAAGAGCCCTTATTTCTGACATGTACAACCATCTCAATAGAAGGAGGATGACAAGCTCAAGGTTGCCATATACCTTTCCAAGATTATATATATATATAAAAGCTTGAGATTTTTAGCTAAATCTCTTTCAAAATATGTAGGCCTCACTGAAGAGATCCCACTAATTTGTCTGTGAAAAATATAATCGTATAGCTGACTATGATTGGAAGTAAAGTCGAGTAGAGAGCGATTTACGGCTTTAGAAACTTCTTGTAACACTATAAAACTCATATAAAGCTTCCAAAGAACGCCAATTTATAAAGTTTCCAGGATATCCAGAGAGTACTAATTATTATTCTAAAGGGAGAACAACTTAAACCACTTTAATCTCTCAGTTCATTGACTGTGGAGAAGGAACTAGTAGGATTCTTAATCATAACCCAATCTTGGTTTAGTATTTCCTAAATATGCTAGCAGATGCTTTCCCCTAGGTAACTGATACTGTCCTATTGTATCTCATTTCTAAATATTTCATTCTCAAATATAAATTTGATTCTACAATGGATACAGACCTAAATACAATGCTTTAAAGTATCACACTCCTTCTGTTGGGTGGCAGCTTTAATGTGAAACATTCTGATAATTCGGTATCATGAAACTCACGTGAAATTTCTAATGTTCTCAATTAACTTGATATATATATATATATATATATATATATATGTATGTATGAATGTATGTATGTATGTATGTATGTATGTATGTATGTATGTATGTATGTATGTATGTATGTATGTATGTATATATGTATGTATGTATGTATGCATACATATAGAAAGTGTTATACTGGTAACATTCCACCAATATTATACAATATATTTAAACCCTAATTGAATTATATGAGCCAAATGGTGTAGGTTCTAATATGTTTTGAAATATAAATTTGAACTCACTGACAAATTTTATCTTTGTAAAGCTTCATCGTAAGATTTTAGACAAGGCTAATTAGATCCACAAAGG
The DNA here is from genome assembly GCA_902141375.1 of Timema poppense. NCBI lineage: Eukaryota > Metazoa > Arthropoda > Insecta > Phasmatodea > Timematidae > Timema > Timema poppense. Next base: position 4,088 of record CABFOV010008795.1, read on the forward strand.
CTATGAAATTCTGTAGATAGTCAAATAATATAGGGACCATATAGGAAATGTTATCATGATCATACGTGATAATTAGCTATTATATAACAAGGTGTTTAGTACGTAATCAAACCCATAAGTCACCTATCATAGAAAAAAAATAGTGAGGCCAACTCTGACTAGAAAATATCAACCAGTCAAACCCAGTGAATAACGCTTTCATAAAGGTGATTTAGATGGTTTATCAAATATATATTTGAATGGGTCTAAACTCCATAATATGGCAGAGAGGTTCCTAATAATGTGAGTAGAGCTCCGGATCTTATTATTAACAAAATATATCCCTGTTAAATCATCTCTTAGAGGGTATCAAATTTTTAAAAGGGCTGTTAACTGAGCTGGAAGTACTATAATCTCTACTCAGCACTAACATATATCAGACAAGAGGAGTCAAACACTGCCGATGTCTTACAAGTGATAAGCCTATTATCCGTAAGACACCCTTTCACTTTTCCCCTCACTCCCTCCTCTCCCAGACAATGAGTTTTCCCAGTGTCGCAACCCATCCTCGCACCCCCTTCCCCCATCTATGTGGTGATGGGTTTTTTCTTGTGGGTTTTCCCAGTATCGTAACACCTCCCCTCACCCCTTCCTGAAACTATGTGGTAATGGGCATTTTCTCAGTGTCGAAACCCCTCCCCCACCCCTATGTGGTAATGGGTATTTTCCCGCAAGCATTGACACAGCTTTGATTATGCGACCTTGGAATCCTCCGTTAGGGGCCGCTATCCCCTCACCACAAAAGTTTACTAAAATTGGTTGTTTGGTATCGTCCGTCGACATGCGCGGATGTAGGTATCAGCCATTGGAATGCTTAAGAAAATGTTCTAGGGGAGAAATACCTACAGTTTTACTTTGGAGATTCGATTTCCCTCTCACCAGAAATATATGAGCCTGACATTTAGACGGCGTGCACACCAGGATTCGAACCTCGATATTCTTAGCATAGCTAATGTCTGTTAGAACGGTCGTACTTCCTTATGAGTGAACCCCCTCTATTTTCTAAGAGGTTTTGCTGGTCAACCAGATATTTCTAGACCAGGTAGAGTGTACACACGCATTTACTTGGAGTGAAAAAATCAAACGTTGATCACTCTGTAATCGGCCGTCTATTGACGCCTTATAACATGCGACCATCGATGCAACTATACAAATTTAGGTGGCGTGCACACCAGGATTCGAACCTTGATATCCCACTCCACTCCCTTCCCCCAATAATTGGGTTTTCCCGGTGTCGTCATCGCAACCCTGGTGCGACAAGACAAGTCGAGACCAAAATAGAACACGACCTTGAATGATGTCGCAATGGGTTTTACCTCATGATTGGCGCCAGATTGGTGGCTACACAAGAGAGTCAAAACAAGAATAGATTGTGACCTTGAAACCGTGAGCTAGTACATGAGGTCATTGAACCTGTGCTTCTCGTACTACGTGATGTCACTCGGGGGAGAAAGGAAGGGGTAAATAGGGTTCACCCACTTGGTCGTATATTTATAAGCGTTCGTAGAGTGGTTCAAGATGGACAAGTTACAGCAGCTGGTAAATATTGTTGACGGCGTGCAGACTGTATAATTGCTTGATCTAACCATCGATCAAAAGTACTCGGTGGATAAATTTAAAGCGGTCAATACAAAGTTCGGAGAGACGCCTAATAGCCTATCTAGATGGGGAATTTTGTTTATTTTTATCCTGTCGTTTTGCTACTCTAACAGATGAAAACGTTTGCGAGCTTAATAACGAAAAACTTGTATTTACTAGCGCTGAGGTAACATCCGATTCACCTACCATTGGGAACTTTGAACGCGTTTAAGAGATGGCGCAGAAGAGTCAAGCAGTTAACAACAACATCGGGCATCTGGGCAGTTAATACATGTGCACCGTATCGCATGTTGGACACTACAAACCATCCAGCACGCTGAGCGGCCAGATACGCGCACCATGAATAGAACCGGCTATATTAATTTAATGTTTGTGGGTCATACGATTGCGTGGTGTGCTTATATGACAGTAGAAAATATTCACAGTTTTGCTGTGCGCGATAGACATGTAATTTACAAAGTAGTGACCCACGACAGAGAGGAACAAGGCTACATCGAGTTCTGCGACTTTACCTGTTATACGATAAGAGTGACTGAAGTACTACCCTATGAGAGAATCGAGGAGTCTTACCTGTGTGATATTACATGTGCTGTGTACAATTTACTCAAAGGGTATGTTGTGGCCGTGTTTACCAGGCCCCCAACACCCTTCCGAGCTCTACGCTACCCGCAACCATCCTTCATGACGCCGCAGACACCGCCCCCACCCCAGAGTCACCAGTGAACCAGGCGACAAGGTCACCCGAGTACCCACCAACAGAGTCGTCTACCCACCAGACATCAGAGTACGCACAGGCAGAGTCACCAGCGTACCCGCTGCCAGAGACGTCTGCCTACCAGACATAAGAGTCAGCAGAGTCACCCGTGTGCCCACTACCAGCGGAGGAGGAGGTAAAGTCCGAAGAACCCGTAAATCTCGAGGATTTAACAATATACAAAATTTATTCAAATGTTAAAATTATGGGTGAAACGCCCGATGACTACATAATCGATCTGGGAAGTTTCGGTAACGTCTTCCTTCCAAAGTCTGCATATTATTTGGATTATAAATGATTTAAATCAAAACCACGTATGATATATATCGGAGGGCAAAATGTGATGTTTAAAAGTTAATTAATACACTAGCCGCTCATATTGTTGTAGCACTCTGCTGCCGTCATCGGAGCTAGCTGTGACATTTTGAAAAACGTGAGAGGGAACGCAGTTTGAGAGTAAAGAGCGTTGCCGTTTGAGCGAGAGTGGTTTTTTCTCCCAGGAATATTTCTTTCACTACATCTCCAATTGCAATTATGTGATTTAAATGACGCATTTGTGAGAGGACCTACTCAAAGTTCTCCAATCTTAGTCGACACAAACCTCAATGTCATCAAACACCTCTAAATTCTGCTCGCCAGGATGCCTGTTGGGAAGAGGAGGTATTGTGAATTGCCTTAGACCTGAACGAGAAAGAGGAATATAATCGTGTCTATTGCTTGAATAAACTTGAGGAAAACAAAAGTTATAACGTCATACTATCGTAAGATACCACCAATGAACCGAACGTTATAGTGTTTGAGGGTATTGGAAGAATAATATTGCTGTATAACTGTGGAGACATTGTCAATATGCGCCTCTCAGCATGTTCTGAACTATTTCGGAGGTGACTCCTACTCATTTTCTAGATGGTAGAAGAGATTATATTCTCTCCTGGTGTTTTTTTAATTAGGTAAAAGAGTGATTATATGTTTTTTCTTGCTATCACCATTACAGAATTAATGTTGCACTCTAATCTTAATTATTTATACTGATCACAAGTATAAATAATACTGCTGTTTGTCAAAAAAAACTCTATGTTGTTGTGGCAGCACGCTATGAATGTTTTAAATTAAATTAAATTAATTGTTGATTGTCAATAAAACACTAGCAATAAAATGTTGTTATTTTTTTTTATCCCTAGAATATGTTGGTTGGATAATCAAAGACAGGAAGGATATGATAATATACACGTGGCAACAATGCCAGGATGAAATATTAAATATTAAATGCAGAATGGTAAATGTGAATAGTTTATAATTTTAACTAATGTGGTTTAAGATAAGGTGTCCAACACACACACACACACACATATATTATTTTTTTCATTTATAAATTTTAATTGTTGTAACGTTATATAGTTACCCAAAATAGAAAGTAATGTAAAAGGATATAATTATTTTAGAAACAATTGTTTTATCCGTAGTGTTTGAGACTGAGCTTCTAAGCTAAATAAACTTCTATTTATAAGATTGGAGAGGGGGTTTTTAGGTGTAGACGTTAAAACACAGCAGTTTTATAATATTTATTCACACAAAACTTGGAATATTTATATATATAAAAAAAATAGATAATTTTAGAATATGTATTTACGAGTATATCTTACACCTTAATGGGAGAAAACCAGGGCACATGCTAAGATACATAGGTTTTATATATATACAACGTGTATCTAAAACATTGCATCAAACTTTGGCAGGCTATTCCTTGGGTGAAGATAGTATAATTCCCATCAGCAACCTAGGGTCCATCTTAGATATTAAGGGTGGTATTCATCCCTAAAGATAAATCTAAAAACGACTATTGTGGGAAATAGTGTGAAAACTTATTAAGGTATTACAACGAATATTTGTATACTACTTATTGAAACCCTGATAATTAATAAACTAAATGTGCTGTTAGTATATTGAAGATTTTCTTTGTAAAAGGGAGGAGAGTGTGTGCCGTCTGCGTCACACCATGAGGTTTGGCTGGAAGGTGTGCCGCTAGACGGCACAGCACTCGGTTGGAGGAGAGGGGAGATGGGAGAGAACAAGAGAGTGAAGTCGGGTTCGAGGTACGCGACAGACGACGAGAGACGAGGAATGATTGTACTGTGCAACGTGTTAAGAGAGTATGACAGATACGTGGATTCGAGTGTACCTGCCCAGATTAAGTTAAAATAAAGCATGGTGAATTATGATGGAGTTCGCTGTCTTTTGTTTGATTTACAAGTGGAACGTTACCCAGTCACGTAAAATAAGAATTAGGACGTGTTTAGCAGTGACGCATTGGTAATTTGGGGTATCGGGGAAATGTACCCAGTGATAACAAGAAAAGGGGTACACGGCTACCGAACAATCTATGCGTGAGCCAACTCAAATGTAAAAATAGGCTGCGAAAGCGCAGAGTGATTATGGCCCCGCCCCATTGGTAGGGAAAGCGGCGCACTTTTATTGCACCAGCGGTAGACTATGAATGTGTTGGTGATCCAGGTGTGACGGGGTGCTTACCTTCGGGTAGCCCCTGCGTTGACTGCACCAAAGTCCATTTCAGCCTGGACCTTCTCAGATCGACTGCTGCAGTAGAGAAAGTAAAGTTAGAGACCCGATCAGTCGTAAATTATTATAAGTTGCGTGTAGTATTCTGCTCGAGAAGTATATTAAAACAACTTCCAGATTGAGAAGGAAAAGTAAGGGGATAATAGATGTCAGTCTATCACGTCCTACAGCTACAGCGCAGGTCAGAGTGTTCATCGAGCACATGCGCAGTGAGAGCAAAGAGAAAGAGAGAGGCAATTTGAAGCGAGTGAGGCCCTAACATTAAAATTTATTGATGTGGTTAATTACTGCATTTGAACGAAATGAGGCTGATAAGCGTAGACCTTGAAACACACTCACATAAACATTTAGGTCAAGCGAAGACCAATCAGTGGGGTGGTTCATGAAATATAGCTGATCTTTAAAAGGTCCAAAAGTCACATGATTTTAAGAGCTAATATCCATTAGTTCGGCACAAAATAGTATATATATAGTATGAATCCGTATTAATTGTAGGGTAAAAGAAGACCTAAGTCCTTCACTGTCTTGACCAAAATAGACCTTACAATTTGGTTTAGTTTACTCTAACCTGTATTAAAAATATTTTCATTGGGGTCAAAATTGTCTACAGATTGATTGGTTCTGTTTATATGTTCATTATCTTCATACATACTTTCCCGGTGGCCGAGCCAAAGTGCGAGAGTATGTCATGTGAAAAATATTAATATGATAGAGATACAATATAGGAGTGAAGAAGAATAGTTACACAATGCGACATTTTGCTAAAGTACCGTTCAGTGTAAGTCATCCTCTAATAGTTTCAGCGCCGTGAAAACTAACTGGTAGGATGCGTGGGTTAAGTCATTCACGGTACGTAGGTTTTCAAATGAAGTTGAACCTTTGACGATATGGAGCCACATTCTCAAGTAATATCACACTGTGCTATTTGGGAGTACGGTACATACCCAGCTGAGTGAATCACCCTTAATTACTCCGGGGGGTTCCTCAACAGAAACACCTTATTTTCGGCATTGGAATTTATTAATTTTCCAAGCAATATATAAAGCAGCCTCAATGTAAATAAGTGTCTTCACAAAGGAATCTTCAACACACAATTAGAAAAAGGTTGTTAATGGTGTCTCGCATGGGTTGTTTGTAACGTCAGTAACATTACTTGTCATAAAATACACACATTGTCAATTTTCGAGATGGAGAGCTAAATGCATACCGCCATGGATAATCCCAACAGAAATTGTTCAATCTAATTGGTAAAGTTAATACTAACTATAATTTAATAATTTCCCTTATTGATTTACCTACATATATACTTAATGGATTCGATGAGACTGCACATCTCCACATTAGTTTGGGAATTGAACAATCTTCATAGGATGGGGTTTTGTGGGACCAGCCAACGATTATCTTTCTCCAACGCTCGAGAACATATCAGGTCCAAACACCCTCCATCATCTGGATGCCATCTATGGTATTTGAATATCTGTCATGACCATTGACGTAGCTCTTTTGATTTATTTTTTTAGCCTGCGTAGAGGCGGTCGATTCAAAAGTCCGTATGGGTCGTGTACCATATGTTTAGTTACGCTTGCATTTAGTCGTGGATGGATGTTCGAATCCGTAATCTCCGAGCTTATCAACGAATATATACAGTCGGGTCTGATTTTTTTCTGAAGTCAGAACAGTAGCTCCACTTTTGGCAGTCCTCAATTTTGGTAAGACCTAAAAAACACGTCTATGTTTATCAAGTGTGTAACCTTGTTACAACACGCAAAGAAGAGGATGGTTAGGCTTACCGCTTCTGCCCCAGTTGACTCGTCACGACAAGGCTCCGTGCCACAACAACATCGCGGCACGTCTCATTTCAGACTGACCTGATGGATCATAGTTCGCTGCTCACCTTTAATCGTGCCTCGCCCAAGAAAATAATAGACAGTCGATATGCACAGGTTGGGTGCGCACCGACAGCTGTGATTGGAAGATAACGGATTTATTGTTCGGCGCGCGTTTGAATTATGCCTAGACTGTGTGAGCATTTTCCAGAACAGTACTACCCTTACCCCTCTACCCATCCTTACTTCCCGTGCTATGAGAACACATGGCCCCAAGCGTGTGTATATAGTAGCAGAACTCTGTAGTGCCAGTACACATTGCACTACGATCGCTAAGTGAGGCACTTTGGCCTTGGATAGATTTAGCTTTGTTATTTCTAATTTCTGTTTGGCATTAATCATTCAAAATTACCTTTTGGGATGATATATTATAAATGGAATCTTTATTTATTTATACCGGGTCTCCTGAATTTGGCTCAAAGACTATGGCTTAACGTAATACTGTTGCACGGTTGAACCAAAAACATTTGTCTGAGAGGTAAACTCTTTTATCCGCTTCACGGATGGGTTTACGTTTTAGAGCACCGCCATTTTTGGTCCTGTGTTGCATTGGACTGTATTATATTGTAATTTTCCCAACTTCTATAATTTAAGATTATGGGAAGTTTATTTGCTATTAGAAAACATCAAAGATTTATTCTTTGTTGGTCAAATCAGGGGCCGCAAGTTGGCGTGCTTATTCTTTTAACTCTTGTTGAAATACTTAACGTTAGTTTTCTTAACTATAACAAATGTTTCTATTTTTGTTGTATATTTCTATTATGCCCATTTATGGCTATTAAGATATTTTTTTATCTAGAACATTTTGTCTATTACTCGGATAAATTGAGAGTCGCCGATGGCGACTAGTTAATATCCTTTTGATATTACCATAGTCTAGAGTTTACTATCGCCATATTTCATTATTATTGTTATCTATACCAGATTTGTGCGAAAGTCAATTTAACCGTAATTGTTTAAAAGGTTTGTTTGGCCATTTATGAACTCGGGGAGGCGTCCCGTATTTTTGTTGTGTTATTATTACTCTTCGACCATTGTGTATGGATACAGCGCCTAACGATGAGCATCCCTCACTCTTCATAGAGACTTTTGTCATTTTTTTGAATAAAAATAAAACTCTCTTGTAACCAATTTGTCTATTATGTATGGTATAAGAATACATAAAAGGGGAAGGGGGGTTAGAAGTGAATCAAATTTTATATAATTTTCAAATGGAATACTCAATTTATTATGTGTTGACCAATCTCTTATTGATAGTTCAGTAAGTAAACACACGCTAAAGTTTTGAATAGATTTGAACATTCCTTTCTACAGTCCTAAGATTTATCTTTGGATTAATTACTCTCTGGGTTTAAAGTTAAGTGTATCCTAGTTTTGCCTTGTATTTTAATTAGAGATTTATCTTGGTGATCTTGAAATCTATAGAAAATTCCCAAAATTTTAAATCTTTGTAGATCACTACTAACTTCTATGACTATTAGCTTAGTGAAATATATGCTAAAACCTGCACCGATAAATATTCTACCAAATAAAAAACTGCATTGCAATCAGTTAAAGTGGTGATGTAGGGGACGTGAGAAAAGATCAGTGTATTTCCAGTTTATATAGCACAACTTTTGATGGTCAAATATTTCTTCAGTATAAACAAAGAGATTAATATTTTTCAAATGTTGTATTTCCTAGTGGATACCTTAAGCCTACGTTTTAGAGAAATCAATGTTTCAAAGTGAATCTTATTTTTGAATTGTGGCAAAGTCGGGATTTGGCGAGACAGACCAATGGGTATCTCAAGTCGATTATGAGCCACCATGCAGGTGAATATCAAAGTGAAAAAAGAGCAATACGATGATCTTCATATGGAAGCGTATAAAAGCGTAAAAGTGTAAAAATAAGAATCACATATTCACTTTTGACACAATTTAGTACATTAGCAATAACAATGGCAAAGTGAGGGAGAGGGGGATGTTTAAATTCCTACCCTCCTCTCCCGAAATTATAAATACAGTAGCTCCATGGCTTCTTTGGTGCTAACTGACAGTTTTGAAAAGTTACCAGACCAAATTACGTATCCCTAGGCCGAACCAGATGATCTGCAAAAACATGTGTTTAGCAGCTGTCACTTCTGACAGTCAAAATGTAGGTATATACCTAAATGTTGACTATCAGATGTCAGCTGTGAGCTGTCAGTCAGCACCAAAGAAGCCATGTGGCTACTGTAGTAATAGATATTTGATTTTCTAGTTAATGTTTAAGTTTGTAGATTATTAGTCTTAAACATTTCCTAACAGCTTTGATCAATATTTTGTTTTAAAACCCTTTAAATTACTTCAAGGGTTATTTTATGTCGTGTATAGTACAAAGGTATTGTCATTTCTTTTTGGTGGCTTAACCACAAACCACCACTGAAGCGAATTCAATCCTTCATCTACCAGGAACATACTTTAGCTCGCCATTCATGAACCAACGTATTGTTTAATTGGCCCAAATATGAACTTAAAATTCTTAAAACCTTGCTTTAGTAAAACAAAAAAAAAATATGTTTAGTTTATTATGGAAGACTCTCTAAAAAATGCTCTTTAGAAAAATGTATTTACACACACTTCTAAACACTTGTAAATAGTTGATGATTGATTTATATTTTACTAATGCAATTGTATTTTAATTATTTATCACCAGATTGTATAGTCGGTCCCTAAACCCTTTTAAAAATTATTGGTATTTGTCAATATACAAATGTATTTTTGTGCATTTCAAATCTCATAAAAACATAAATTTGACATAAATACCCTCCGAGAACGCACACATAATTTCACAAGTTCATGAATAACTAAAGATACAAAAGTTAAGAACAGTTAAAAACTGTCCAAAAAGATAAACTGATTGTGAATATCGTGCAATTCCAGGACCTAGATATTTCCAACTTGAACGCTTCAGGAACGTTTAGCGGCAGTCATACTGTACAATATATCTACTTTTCCTCGAGATATCTTCAAGATACAAAAATATGTAAATATTCCCTACAAAATTAGGCTACATGATTAACACTAAAATGTAACATTTATAGTGTACAATACGCTCAGGAAAAAATGTCAAGAACTTGTGTCTGACTGTAAAAAGCTTGGCTAAAAGTCTATATTTCTATGCTATTTGTTAGAACTCACCGGTACATTTGCTAATGTGATGTATACACTTGTACGGTGTAGTCGGTGAGCAGGGGATGCGCTCATCTTGTTCTTAGGGGGAAGCTGGAAAAATATGTACTTATTTCAATAAATGTGTAAAGGAGCCCCATGACTTCTTTGGTGCTGACTGACAGTTTTGAAAAGTTACCAGACCAAATTACGTATCCCTACGCCGAACCAGATGATCAGCAAAAATATGTGTTTAGCAGCTGTCACTTCTGACAGTAAAAATTTAGGTATATACCTAAATGTTGACTGTCAGAAGTCAGCTGTGAGCTGTCAGTCAGCACCAAAGAAGCCACGGGGCTAGTGTAGATACTTTTACCATTTCAACTGTCGTCAATCCTCCGCCCGTGGCTATGTTTGTGTGTACAATATTCTCAGCCTATAGTAGCAAAAAAAGTAAATATTCACAACAATATTTATTTGTATGTAACGTGCTCGAAGTGTTACCATAACGATCTATAACAGCTATAAAAGTGACTGGACTTAGTTGGTACTGTGGACTTCACGTACGACTATAACAAAGAAGGTCAGAGCTAAAATCCGAAAGGTAGCTTAAGACAGTAGCGCTGACTTCGGATATTTTTAAGGAGAGGTATAATTAATGGACTGCAGGGATGTAAAGTGAAAAACAAAACAAATATGTGATATGTGAACATTAATATGTATGTATTAAAATATATTAACATGTTAACAGGAAACAATTAGCCACAGGTTGGCGCCATTTTCCGAATGTGAACTCTCTTCCCCCTCCTTGATTTTACTTCTAATCACAAATGTATTAACTGTTTCGGGAATTTGAGAATGACAACAAACGAGTTATAAATGCAATTTAATTTAATTTGTATGTTCTTATTTATTTTGTAACTATATATATATATATATATATATATAGGTAACACATGTAACACACATCAACATTCATTTTAACAAACACCAGCTCCGAAGGGCTCTCGATTATTAACATTTCATTGAACATACAGTAGCCCCATGGCTTCTTTGGTGCTGACTGACAGCTCACAGCTGACTTATGACAGTCAACATTTAGGTATATACAGTAGCCCCGTGGCTTCTTTGGTGCTGACTGACAGCTCACAGCTGACTTCTGACAGACAACATTTAGGTATATGCCTACATTTTGACTATCAAAAGTGACAGCTGCTAAACACATGTTTTTTGCAGATCATCTGGTTTAGCGTAGGGATGTGTAATTTGGTCTGGTAACTTTTCAAAGCTGTCAGTCAGCACCAAAGAAGCCATGGGGCTACTGTATATGATTAGGAAAACATTTGGCGCCCGTTGGGCTGATTCAGTGCTGTCCAGATGATTAGGGGCGGGAAAATAATGAAAAACCCGCCTCACCACACATAAAGAGTCAACATGGACCTTAAAATTATACAATAGTACAGAAAAGGGGAAGGGAGAGGGGGGGAACATAGATAAATGAGAACAGATATAGATTAACAAGAATGAAAATATAGTTTGAACGAACCCAGTCAAGCGAGCCGTTGGGGTCAGTTGGAGTAAGGAATGGTACTCCACCAGGGCAATGACATGAATTATAAATAAACGTACTGATGATTTAGTTATGCTATTAATTGCGACACAGAAATGACAAAACTGAAAAACTTACTGACTCGGGCACTGAACGCCATGGACGATAAAAGGTGGAATAAATTGGAAACTCTTATAGTGGGAATTTAAACAGTGACTTCAGTGCTTGCCTTGATTATTAAACCAATACTATCGAGTATCGACGGCTGAGTCGATACCGCGACAGTAGTCGATAGCAGCTTTCAATTTCAAAGCAATTCGAGATTGTGCTCCTCACGAACGTACACTACAGCTATCTATGTGCGAACCAGGCAACTTCCAAGTGTTAGGCTACTGATGGAAGAAATTTCCATAAACCGTTCAAAATTCAAATTATATTTAAAAACCAAGAAATACTTTTATCTTGTAACACATTGGTCAACAAATTGTTGCACACATGAATAAAATGCAGACGTGAAGAATTTTCGAGGGGCAAAAATCACCTTATCCCCTCCTCCCCCCCTTGAAGTTGGCGCCACTGGCATAGTGATTATTTTCTTTCTCGCTACAGGTAGATAGAGAATTGTGATCGTCAAAAAAAAGGAACCCGAGATATTGATGAATCGGGACTTTTCATGACCCCCCGACTCCGAAAAAGTAGTTTTTGAATTTCCTTCTATCTGTCTGTCTCTCTACCTACGACTAGAGCCTAAAGTATCTTACCCGTCGGACTAAAACTTGGTATTTAGGGTTTACATAGGGTTGCCCCATGGGGTTTTTGGAATTGGATATTCAACTCTAAAATTAAGGGTAGTTTACTGAAGGGTGAAAAGAGAAAAAGTGGATTTTCTAAAAATAGGCTCCAACGATTTTGATTAAATTTCATTTAAAAACATTTATAAATATTTTAAACCAAATGGCTACTATCAATATTTTGGCAAAAAGAATTTAAGGAATCTGGTCTGATAAGTAAATTCTCATATTTTATCATATCTCCGAAACTATTTGAGATATGAAATTACTTATCATTGCAAATATGTAGATCTAATATTTATGATACAAATATTTTATTCAAAACATATTTTTATAAAACCAATAACTTTCAAGCCATAAGCAAATACATATATTTTTTAACTTTTCGAACACAAAACTGGTCCTAAAAAGTGGTATTTGCAATGCCATCTGTCTCTGTGGCTGTTTAAACTTAAAATAAAGTGCGAATATATAGATTTTAACAAAATCGGCTCTAACTATTTTGATTAAAATTCGTATCTAGGCGTTGATTAAAATTATAAATAAACTGTATATTTTCATTTTCCCACGAAAATAACTTTTAGTGTACTTTACAGAGGCGAAAATTTGCATATCTCCCCAACTATTTGAGATACTAAATAATTTATTGTTGCAAAATTGTGGTACTATTAAAAATAAAAATAAACTTTTATTTGAAATATATTTTTATAAAACTAACAGTTTCTGAGATATTCGCAAACTAATTAATACAATTTTGTGAGCTTTAGTTGTAAGGAGATACTAATTAAATTTTAACGCAATAATTCTCCAATACCATAGAGTAATTAAATATAAATAGGCATCTCAAGAAGTTTGTTATTTTGCCTTAAACATTTTAGGAGAATTGTTTGTACAACAATGATCTATCTCCATTTTAGACTCAATTGTCAATATTTACATTTTTTATTGGTCAAAATTTATAATGATGAATTTAATAGCAATGCGATGACATGAAGATGTGCAACATCTAATAAAATGTCAAAAAATGTAAACGGAAGTCGGAGTTTTAATATGAAGCGTTGACCCTTGTGGACCCAATATCGATCTTTGTTATTGTTCCGAACATACAAATGAGGACATTAATTTTTTTTAAATAAAATTATAAAATTTAAAACCGTGACTCAAAAAATGTTTTACATAAGTATAGTGCAATCTATATTTGACTGTTTATTATTTATTTTCACATATATTACGATCTTTGAGTAAATATCTCCATTTTTAAACAATAGAGCGAGAAAGCCCATGCGGAGTTCCATGCCATTTATTTATATTTTCTTACATTTATTATTCTCTGTCAATTATCGAAGCAAAATAAGCTACATTTCTTTGATATTAACACTCCACATTATGTTTCAATAAGTTAATTTGCCACCCGCTTCGGTGGCAACGTGGCTATAAGGTGCTACTCTCGCAATAGACTAAACTGCCGATGATGGGGACATTGAGATTCAAATCTAGCTCGGGTGTACTACGAGTGGTTTTCAAAAATAGTTTTCTACTCTCCCTCTCCACGCAAATGCGGGTACACTTATTATAAATACAGCCTTACTTATCCCTAAAACCATTAGAGTAATTAGTACATAGCATATATCCCGATGTGATTAAAAAAAATTATTTGTTAGTGGAATTTTTATGGAAAGCAAAACGAGTGTGTTTAAATTTTACAACCCGCCTCGGTGGCGTAGTTGGCTAACGCGCTAGTCATGTAGAGCTCGACTGCTGAGGACGGGGAGATCGAGGTTCGAATCTCGGTCGCGTGAACTGGGGGTGGTTTTTTTCCTAGATGGTTTTCCACTCTCCCTCTCCACGCAAATGCGGGTTCACTTCCTCTAATTCTACCTTCCCAGTTCCTAATCAACTAGAGTAATTAGTACTTAAAGCGTATAACCCGAACGGGTAGTAAGACGTGGTTCTAAAAATTATTATTATTATTTTAATTTTACAATAATTTAGACAGGCAATGTCAATGTATCGACTAACCAGATAGCAAGGATGAGTGTAGTATTTTTATTTTATTTTTATTTTTTAAGCATTTGGCCTTACTGAGCGGGAGAGACATTACATCCAGTTCGGTCACCTGTATGTAGACTATTATTATTATCAGCACTGCGTCTTACTACCCGTTCGGGTTATACGCACTTACGCTAATGTGTAGTGGTAGGGTGATTGTGAGATGAAATGGAGGACCTACAGTTTAACGTGTAATCCGAACCACGGTGGAGGCCTGGCATTCCCCACATTCACAATATGTCTTGTCAGAGGTGAAAGAAGGGTTTGATAATCAGATAAATTTTTGCCGGGACCGAGGATCGAACCCCGGCCGCCAGCACAGAAGTCTGACACCTTGCCCCCAGACCGCGAGATTTGAATCATGAGTTGTCATTCTGGTCTGCATAGTCAGCTTAAATCTGACTCGGGAGAAAAGTGTGTTTACATATTTAATCCCTACTGGTCACCTTGAGATAGCTTACCTCTATGGTTTTCCATTTTCCCACCATGCAAATACTGGTTTAACTCTCCCAATTAACCACGTCGGTGGACACATGGGCTAAGAAACAAGATCATCTACTCTATAGTCCTGTACCGCTGAACGAGTAAACCATGAGTTGAGTCTAATCTGGTGTACCCGGGGTGTTTATTCCTAAATAGATTCCAACTTTCCCTTCACGTAAATACGGGTGCAGATCCTCTAAATGCTACCTTCCCCATGCCCTCCTCAGTAGTGTTCTGTTTGTTTTTAACAACACGTCTTACTACCCGTTAGGGTTGTACGCTGATGTACTAACTACGCTAATGGTTTTAGGGAGGAGAAAGGCTATATTCATAGTAGGTGTACCCGCATATGTATAGAGGGAGAGTATAAAACTTTTTTTAAACCAACCTCAGTACACCCGACCGAAATTCGAACCTTCATCTCCCCGTCATCGGCAGTCTAATCTACTGCAAGAGTAGCACCACCAAAGTGGGTCGTTGTAGTAGTATTGGTAGTAGTAGTAGTAGTAGTAGTAGTAGTAGTGGTGGTAGTAGTAGTGGTAGTGTTATTAAATATGTATATTCCGGAAGGGTAATAAGACACGATGCAAATAAATCCCCTATTATTATCATCTTCTTCTCATTAAATTAAATCTTTAATAATATTTTATTTATATACGTTACTTACTTACTCTATGGTATTGGAAGCTTGAATGTTCAGTTTTCAAAGTACGCCGCCTATTACTACCTTGAGCTAGTTATATCCAGTCCACCTCACTACACCCTGTCCGCAATATCTCTTTCATGTATATTATGATTGTATCCCCCTTCCACTTGGAAAAAGTAAGGTAGTTTAAAATGTATACATATAAAAAGTAAGGTAGTTTAAAATGTATACATATAAAAAGTAAGGTAGTTTAAAATGTATACGTATAAAAAGTAAGGTAGTTTAAAATGTATACATATAAAAAGTAAGGTAGTTTAAAATGTATACATACAAAAAGCTAGAAATCTACTCTTAATGAAACATGTCGGTAGCGAGTGGGGCTATTGAGTTAAGGTTCCCGGGTTATATTACCAAAATATATATTTATTTAATTTAGCTAGTTGATAAGTCATTGACTAATTTAACTAATTGATTCAAAAAGTGCACTTTGTATACTTTTAAATAATAAATAAAAACCCGTGTTAAAAATGAATTTACTTATCAAAACCCAACATCCTTTTCTCAAAATGAGTTTATATACAAATAATCATCATTTAAAACCATAAGCTTAGTAAAGAGCAATAGTAAACTATATTTTAAATAAATAAATAAATTATAAGAAATTTAATTTGATTAAGATTTATTTAAATTAAGTTGAATTAATTTGTTTTATTGCTTTTATGTAAAAACTTTGTGTGATTTTATTGTACATATAAAACAATAAAACAAATATATATATATATATATATATATACATAAATAACCTACTTGAAATAATAATTCCATATATATGTATATATATGATAATTCCCTTTCAAAATAATATATATATAATAATATATGCTATAAACATATTATATATACTATTTCAAAATTGAATTATAATTTATGTTTAGATTTATCAATTTAAATATTTGGGTGTCAGTATTAACATTAGAATTAATAAAATTTAAATATATTTTTGAAATTTCAATTTATCTAGTCCATTATAAAAAGATCGTTCAATTTTATTAAACCTAAAGTCAATACTGACAGCCAAATAATTGTATTGATAAATTCAAATATAAATGATAATTCAATTTTGAAAAATTAATAAACTCAATTTAATTTTCATGTTCTTGTAAAAAGCTTAATACATCATTAAAATTGCCTAAGAAATAAAACCTCTAAATAGCAAAATTGAAAGTCATCAAACAATAACAAATAATTGTATACGTTTACAACAAACATATAAACCTGATTTTTTTTCACAACATGTACATTTATCTTTCTTTCTTTTTTTTTCACGAAAACCCCTATATATATTTGTGCAAATTTGTATTACGGAGTATAATACATGTTTGTGTGTAAATGCATACATTTTAGTCTTATAATCTTTAACTGTTAACTTTATGAGATATAATGCTTATTAATAAAAACTAGGTTGAAATATTAATTTTAATATATAAATTGAACAAAACTAAATAACAAAATAATAAGTTTGCGTACGTTATAATTCCAAACATACATTTATGCGCACATCTAGAGTAAGAATATCCAATCCAATCTTAACAAATTTGTAATCCAACCTAACTAAATCAAATTATTACCAAACCTTTTATAAACAGCTAGACCTACATGAATGATACTTTCAGTTATAATATAAAATAATAGTTTGTTTAAATAAACATATAGAATTACCGAAAGCTTCTGTATTCCAATAACTTGTATGTAAAGTGTGACAGACTGTGATGACGTCAGGACTTATAACACTATAAAACAATCCCCGTGTGCTATCCTCACCAAGTATTAACTGACAATCTTAAGCCGAA
This sequence comes from Timema poppense, assembly GCA_902141375.1. Lineage (NCBI taxonomy): Eukaryota > Metazoa > Arthropoda > Insecta > Phasmatodea > Timematidae > Timema > Timema poppense. The sequence continues at coordinate 21,442 of CABFOV010008795.1, forward strand.
CCCTTCATTCTCTAACATAAGAGAAGCCCTTGTTTATCTAAAGCCGGGAGAGCGATATGGCACGGATCATCTTTATGGATGGTTGTAAGCGCGCACCTTGGAGTAGATAAGTAGGTGTGAAATACCAGGTTCCAGTCTTTTGAGCATGCGTAAACAACACAGTAGGCTCAGTATATTCTTGAAGGTTTTCTAGTATCAATGTGGGACATTGTTAGAGCCGTTGATAGCGGGGCGAGTTGCGCGGGCAGTCTGAATTTGAATGAGCACAGTGATACTGGGAGACAGACAATTACTTCTCTGTGTACCGGGGTGAATAAAAGATTTGTAGGTACATTCGAGGTAGAGGTGGGTAGTATCATGTTTTAAGAGAGGGCTGGGGAGTAGCACGGCATAAGGAGAGGGTGGGGGAGTAAGACACTCACTTTAAGGCAGGGGGAGAATACAACTTGTTAATAATATTATTATTAGCACCACGTCTTACTACCCATTCGGTTTACACGCACTTACGCTAATGTGTAATGGTAGGGTGATTGTGAGATGAAATGGAGGACCTAC
>CABFOV010008796.1:0-21995 GCA_902141375.1 Timema poppense
AAAAGGTCTGGCTATAGCACATTCATAGTATCTACAAATTATCAAAAAGGTCTGGCTATAGCACATTCATAGTATTTACAAATTATCAAAAAGGTCTGGTTATAGCACATTCATAGTCTCTACAAATTATCACCTAGGGCTAGTTATATTTAGTACATCCATGTTTCCTACAAATTATTATCAAGGGAAATTCACATTTTCTACAAATATATAACAATTCAGTTACCTTGAATAAATTAGACTTAGCTCTACTTGTGCAAGAGTTCTATTAAATTAACTCATTGGAACTACGCTTTATTCATTCATACCCTTGTACACATAATTTATGGTTGTATGAAAGGCTTAAGGGAATATACCGAGCACACACCCCACGACGCTCGTGATCATAAAGGGGTCAAATTATTAATCTCCATTTCTCCTACCTCAATCAAACTCGCCATAGCCTGACTAATTCAACGATTTAAACGACGACAAAGAATATCTACCTAAGCATGAAAATATCGAAGGCATACTTTGAGGTCTTACCGTGGATCAGATTTATCTCCGGCTATTGTCTTCTAAAAGCAGACATGAAGAGGGTGATAGAATGGGTGCAGGGGGTCGTAATAGGTAAAAGAGAAGTTCATACTTCCTGTGTATGCCCAGCATATAAATGACTAGTTATATTGGTAGTGTTGTAGTTTACTGTGCAATAAATCAATTTCGCTCTTTATTTGTAATAGTAGGTCACACATAAATTGTATGTTTTATGACGCATAAAATGTTTCTTAATCGGTTGTTCCTGCAAATTATAAAATAATACAAAATATTAAATTAGCTTGCTTTGATATCCGGCTTCTTTTAATTTGTTTACAAGTCATTCAATTTTATAAAAATAAACTAAACTCCATGTCGTGACGTAACAATATAGCTATACCGACAGAACGGTCGCCGCTGTTAGCTATGATAATGCCAACATTTGTAAATAGAGGGTGTCATGTGGTTAGCACAACGAACCTTCCGGCTCTTAATATCAGTTTTCTAGAACGGAGATGCTACTTAGTTATTCAAGTATCTCCTAATTTTTTCTCACGAGGCTTAGTTTGACCCCGTTCCGGACCCAATGCTTCACAGAGACATTTTGAAAGCACCGGGAATCAAACCCAGGACCTTTGGATCAAGTTTATATATAAGATGAATATCTTGAATCTATAATTACACAAAGGTCAATGCTGAAGCTTTTCTTCCCCTTCCCCTGTCGGGTAGAAAGACGTTCTCAGCGACTCTTTGAGTTCGCTCACGAATTAACCTAAGCAAACAAAGACGAGGAGGGTGCGTAGTAACGATTGCACAGGTATTTAAATGTTGCTGGACTTTCATAAGAAGGACAAATTAGAATAAACAATGATTTTATTTGCGGTAGACATTGATACAAATTTTTATATTATTAGTGGTATCTTCTTCTTTTTAAGTCAACAACTCGAAGGTTGATTTAATGTGATTTATATCCATCTGGAGCTTGGTATGAACTCAGACCTTCGTCTGGTTAGGGATGCCGGCACCATATGGTGGAAATCCCTTTTATTAGAGCAGTTCAGGAAGTGTGACGGCCCCTCTTTGCCTTCCACACTGGATTTCTATGAGCGAGCTTGCAGGAGCCTACCAATTTTGTGGGAAAGGTATTTTCACATACCTTCTAGGGTTCTTTAATATAACACAATTAACATGGGATAGGACCGAGGGCTTTATTTCCCCTCCGATGAAAGTTGTGCTACGAATTTGTATCGTTCAAGAAATATCCTCGGCTGGGCTTGAACCCACGAACATCGGGTCCTGAGGCGAGAAATTTAACTCAATACCACCGTGGTTGACAGTGTAATTTTATAGGTGTTGATAAACTCTTTCAAAAGTGATAACTGCATATCAATCACATCACCTGACGTGTGCATACGTCAAAGTAAATCTAGTAACTGTTCTATAAGTCAGATAAAATTCTTTATATGAAAGATTTATTGTAACTTAAGATGCGCAATGGTGGCACGTGACTTCAGCCTGGCTTAGTCTAGTTTGTCGATTATGTGAAGAGCATGGTTCGAATCTCGGCCGTATGTACTGTGAGTATTTTTTCCTTATATTTACTCTTCCCCATTAGTGTGTTATATGCAGATAGTCTGAATGAGTGGTAAGACACAGTGCAAAGAAAAACAAGCTAAAAGAGATAATTGGTGATAACGAGTGCGTTTATTTCAACTTTATTAAATAAAAATCATAGTAATCATTTTATCTGTGTGAGGATCAGAAACAGCATAATGGGAGCTCTACTTCTTCTTAGGTTTTAACACACAATTTATTAACGGCTTAATTTAGAAGTCAAGGGTTGACAGGAGTTGTTAATAAGAAATTCAATCGCACAAAATGTAGTGAGAATGGTAAAACCAAATTGAAAACCAACTTAAACGCACCCGGCTGAGACAAAAACCAAGCCCACCCTTTCCAATCTAGCTACCGAGTCCAGTGCGAGTGCGAGTCCAACTCCTTGGACTTGTCAGCCACTATTGTCGGGTCTAAGATACGTTGCTTAGCTACAAATCGTTTATTGATTTTCTGTTTGCGCAGTTCGAATGTCGGGAAGTTTAATTTGAAATCCTCGAGGATCTTGGGCTGAATCTCCTGTTGATCTCAATCTTAGTTAGACAACTAATTAGAGCTCCACAACTTTTTAAATTAAAAATAGACGAAAAACTAAATCGCTTTTTAAAAACATTGTTTTACAATGTATGTTTCTTACAAAAAACAAATTAAATATTTACCTTTATATTTGAAACTACATAAATAAAATTGTTAAAAACTTATTATATCATTCCAAAGATTCATTAATCCACAGGATAATTTTGTATCCTCAGGATTTATTAAAATCCCTCACCGGTGGGCACAATGACCATAGCGTTTCTCCTCTAGTTTGGTGAATCAGTGACAGATCGGTCGGGGTTCGAATAATGGGAAGGTATTTTCTTCCTATTTATGGATTTTAACTCTTCGTCCAGGCGGATAAAGGTGTTTTTATCTCCAAGACCTAGCTACATAATACCTGCCTCATTAGTGTGAGTATTCTGATATCCCCTACGGGTGATAAGTTGTGGTTCCCACACAAAAAACAGTTAAGTAGAAGCACAAAGACCAACACAAAAACTGATAAACTGGCAGTTTAGTGATCTCGGTTTTTGAGGCTGATAGAGATTTTATCATGTGTTTTACGTCTAGACTCTGCCCCATACCCTACAGGATTACTATGTATTTTATATAAGGTTAGTTTAGATTATGCACACACTGTTTATAACAACCGAAAACCCCAATGAAGTGTATATGGCACCCGCAAGCCCCATTGCAATTTTTATGGCAGCCGAAAATCGCATTGCAATGTTTATGGCACCCACAGAACCCAATTAAATGTTTATGGCTCCTGAAATCCCCATTGCAATGTTTATGTCACCCGCAAACCCCACTGAAATGTTTATGGTATCCAAAAACCTTATTGCAATATTTATGGCAGCTGCAAATGCCACTGAAATATTTATGGCAACCGCAAACCCCACTTCGATATTTATGGCAGCCGCAAACCCCACTGCAATGTTTATGGCAGCTGCAAGCCGCACTAGAATATTTATGGTAGCCGAAAACCACACTACAATATTTATGGCTCTTAATACACTTACTAGGCTTACAGTAACATTAACAAAACATTTTAATGATTTTTATCGATCATTTTTATTAATTATTTCTTCAAGATGCTGTTCAAAGTTTGAGCCACTGTTAGTTATAGATTATTTTGTATGGAAGATTAAAGTGTGAAATACTCAAAGTCATCTCTGTAAGATAAACATACAATCTTTTAACTTACCATATTTTTTATTTTTTCAAAAAGATATGTTTAAGAGTAGCGTGCAAGGAATTTACATGGGGAAACAAGAAGTATGGCTGTAACGATTAATCTACAAGAGTAAAAAAATGTCAAAGAGGGGGATATAGCTAACTTAATTAGAGTGTGTTTATCAGTTAAAGTGTAAAGCAGTAGCTCCTAACACTGAGCTGGTTCATTAGTGTTGAGCCTTTTGACTAAAATATAAACGGCCTCCCGAAATCTTCAAGAGAAATCCGAAAAGAGTCTTCTGGAAAGTTTCATTATTTATTTGGCAAAAACGAAGAAACAAGTCAATATTTTCAGACTTTAAGAGAGTTACATTTGCACCACATCTTACTACCCCTTTGGATTATACACATTTATCTACACTATTACCCGCTTCGGTGGACGTATTGGTATAAGGCGTCACTACCGAGCAAAAACTGACCTTCTGATAAAAGGGAGTTTGGGGTTCAAATCCCAGTCGGGTCTACTCTCCTTTCAAACAAATGCATATAGATAACCTCTAAAAGACTTCCTTCCTCATCAATACCCCATTAGGTTAAATTCGTATAATCTGAACAGGTAGTAAGACATGATGATTAAAAACACACTAATGGGGTGACTTGAGAGGGTAGGATTTAAAGAAAACGTACTCGTATTTTAGCGGATAGAGTAGTAAATCTTATACGAAAAATACTCTTACGTATACTCGGTCGAATTTTCAAAAGCCATCCTATCCGTCCCAGCAAACCGGACTGGGTTGGCTTAAAGCTCAGCCCACGTGCCCACCGATGTGGGTGATAAGTTATTAAAAATGCAGTGATATTGTAAGATCCTACCATTTTGTATGATTTTCTTTACCACTTCTCACTATCCGTTGTGGTTATATCATCGGTTAACAATCTGGGGGTCACGTCCCCATTCCTGATCGTGGTGTGTTTCAAGTGGGGTTCCAATGCTTTTTGCTGCTATAGCTTTATGTTTACTTTTTAAATTGATTATAATGATTATAGGAAAGTGTAAAATTCAAATATACATATATATTTATGCAAGAAGTTCAAATTATATAAACTGTTAAATTATTGTTTAGGTCGCTTTTGTTTACTCAACTCTGACAGTTGCTTGCTGACTTAGTTTGTTGCAACAGTCTCGTGTCCAGGCAAGTGGCGCTGCTACCATAACTTCCAAAATATCCACTGAATTCGTTAACTCTCTATTTATACATCTTAGTCGCATTCTTATAATTATTATTTAAGCACTTTATGATAATGAAATAAAGCACGCGGGCTTAATATCAAGCTAGTTTGATTTGTCAGTGATGAAGTCAGGATTCAAATTCTTACTGGCGGTACTTTTTCTAAACGGTTTCCACCTCTCCATCCCATCAAATAAATATACGTTTCCTATAAATACTACTAGTCCACAAGTGTAATTAAATTCGGATGTCCCGTATGGGTAGTAAGATTCAGTGAAAATAATAATTTAAAAACTAGGATATGAGTTGCTGATCACTTGTAGGTTATAAAAGGGTCACGATGGTCTTAAAGACCAAATATGGGGTATAACCTTGCAAAAGGGTAGAACCCACTGAGCTGTAAAAACTCCATGGCTTCAACACACAAGCTCGCTACACCTACCCAGCAGTTGGTGAAGATAGTGCCAACGTTAGCAGATAGAGGGTGTCATGTGGTCAGCACAACGAATCCTAGTGACGTAACACGCATAGACACACTTTTTACGACGCTACCCAGTGGCATCATGTATCTCGAGACATTGATTTTATACGTCAACACCTTGTATTTTTTACGTCGGTTGTAATTGTTCCAGCCACTCTCATTATTTGGGGGAGGAGGGGGTGACGCTGCCGATTACGTCATTAATAGGTTTGTGACCCACTTAAGTGGCTAAACAATCTAAGAAGTAATTCTTATGTTAGACTGAATTGCTGATGACGGGGAGATCGGGACTCAAATCCCAGTCAGGTCTACTGAGCGTAGTTTTTCTTAAACAGTTTCCCACTATACTTTCACGCAAATGAGAGTAGATTATCTCTAAATTCTACCTTCCACATTCTTATTCCGTGGAGTTAACAAAACTTGGATGTTCTAGATGGGTTGTGAGTAGTAGGAAAGTGTAATTTCAGGAAACCCATTCAGAATGGTTAATAGAACATTTAAAAAAACCATAGATGGAACTGTACGCATTTTCTCTAGGTACTGTAGCCTACTAGAACAGTTAATCCCTCTCGTTGACTGTCAGCGATTCTTTATTGTATTCAACAATACAGATGTTTTATAAGTAGTAAGCATCTATCAAATCAACGATTAAAGTTCACGCAAGTATCATGCATGTGTATAAACAGTGATCAAACGATGTTTAAGCATAAGGCATTGCTCAGATGAATGGTCAAATGTCGACTAAGCATGAAGTGAAACTCTGATCAAAGAACAACTATATTCTAAGTACGATAGTTATCTTTAATCGATAATAATTTTTTTTAAATCGTATGGCATATATTACCGGGCGGGACATGACATTAAGTTCATTCTCCGTGTGTGTAACTACTAGCCGCTCTGGCGGCACAGAGCGTTGCCCAGAGTACACGATAGGAGGTTGATGACACGTCGTAACCGCAATGAGATGATGACGTGATGATAGTTATTTTGAAGTTGTGAAGCCGGTGTGGGTTTTAACCTACCTTAGGCCTTATTAACCAAACCATGGCTATCATTGGGATTACACCCCTTAAGGTAAAAATACGCATGGTACCAGTCGGGAATCTAACCCATGACCCCTAGGCTCGTAGTCAAGTCCACTGGCTACTACACCACTGGGTCAGTTAATGATTAAATTACATTTAAGTATAATGCATGGTTATAAACAATGATCAAGTTATGTCTAAGTATAATGCTGGGCTAAGATTAATGGTTAAATCCATTTCAAGTATTAAGAATGTCTTTGATGATTAGTCATCAAATATAATGCGAGTATCATGTACGGCTATAATTAAGTCTAAATATGTGATATAGATCTGATCAGTGATCAAATGCTGTTTAATTTTGAAACATGGCTCTAATCAATCATAAAATATATTGTGAGAATGATGCACGGCTATGATCAAATCTAAGTATGATCAAGTATAAGTATGATGTAATAATAATAATAATAATAATGCTTAGAATCACGTATTACTAACATTTTAGGTCATACGCTTAAAGTAATAATTACGCTGATGGGTTGGAAATATGGAAGTTTGGGTATAGAGGAAGTGAACCTACATTAGCGTGGAGTGAGACTGGAAAAACATTTAGGAAATACCATCTCCAGTTCACCAGACTGGGATTCGAACCTCAATATCTCCATCCTCGGCAGTCTAGCTCAACAATCAACTAGCGTGTTAGCTAACTACGCCACCGAGGTGGGTCTAAGTATGACATAGACTTTAATCAATTACAAATGTTATTTAAGTATGAAGCTTGTGACTTTTATCAATCATCATATATATTGTAAGTATCTCAGCTATGATCCAGTATAAATAAAGCTCTTATCAAGTCTAAGTATGACGTGGAGTCAGATCAATGATCAAATGCTATTTAAGTATGAAGCATGGTTTTGATCAATAATCGAATATATTGTAAGTATTATGAGCGGGTATGATCAAGTCTAACTACGATGCAGATCAAAAATAAAATGCTGTTTAAAGGTGAAGACTGGCTCTGTTAAATGGTATAATATTATGTATGTGACATGTATTACGTGTAAGTTTATGATCAATGAACGAAGATAAAATGTTGTGTACGTATAGAACATATATTGATGTACCATGATGAAATTTTGTGTAAGTATGATATATATATTGATATATTGATCAATGATTAAGAGAAATGACATATGGTTCGATCACTGAGTGTCAACGATCACACTATCAAAATGAATTTGCTCGACGGGAATGTCCCTAACATTCTGAAGAGCAGGGACTGCAAGTCTATGATTCCATACCGTTCCGTATGGTCCTTGGAATGGTGTCTGGGAGCGACGATAAAGATGAAGAGGTTAACCCACTATGCCGCCATCGATATCAATTTTGAGCTAGAAATCCAAGATCCTACCTATCGAGGTTTTATATCCCACAATCCGCTTTACATACCTACTATTTTTTTTTTTTTATCAAACCAGAAGGTGGGGAGGGTTGTTTCTAATGTTGTCGTTTGTTTTGTAATACTAAGCTAACAGAATGGCTGGTTAAAAACCAGCGCAGCATTTCTAATGGTGTTTTTTCAACATTTTGAGGCTAATTCTTTTATTTATTAATTGTTTCATTATATTCTAGCATTATTGATTGAATCATGAATAATACTTCTTTAATTTTTATTTTGCACATTGCCATTCGAATCTTATGTTATTTTACTGTATTCTATGTTTGGTTCGCAACAGTCGGGAGATGGTACCTGGCTTCTACTGGTTTGGGAAAGAATATCGGCATGATTTATTCATGCAGATGATATTGTTTACGTCGAGTACTTTCATCCGACAGAGGAAAGGAGCCATGTGGAACGGGGCAATCAGCGCTCCCGTATGGCGTGGTCTTCATTATCATCATACTTCACGGTCCTAGTATCTACCCACGGGTATAAGGTATTAGGGCCAATCAAACATTACAAAGTATCTCCGACAACGAATCAGAGAGAGAGGAATTAACTGTCCAAGTATTGCGCCCAGCAATAGCGCGTACATCACCATTTAAGTTTTTTACGCTTGAATATCCATTCTGAATGGATGTACTGAAAATACACTACTCTAGTGAAACGTGGTATAAAATAAAATTAGGAGCTTAACTAAAACACATTTTTATTGTTTTCTCCCATTAAAGATTTGTTGAGGTACCTGGCGATGCCAAAAAGTCATGTTTTAATTTTAATGCCTATCTGTGGAACATAACTTTAAAGTTAGTCACTTTAAGGTGACCTTTTTGCTTCCAAACCCTATTTTAATTACGTTCAAAAACAAATTCTTAAATTCACGAATATATACACACAATGTGAAAGATTAACACAAGGTTTCAAATATACTTTTATCTGCATACGTCCAGGGAGATTTTTGAAAATAATTTTCATGCACAACCTAAATAGACTGACGAGCTGTGGACTTTTTACAAAAGAAATTTAAACATAAAATAATCCTTTGGATCATTTAATAATGATTTGTTTTTTGTTTCACTTTCAGAGCTAGAAAACTCGTTGAGTTCAAAACGAATGTACTGGGGGCAGTCTTATCTTACCCAACCACCCCGTGATGAGTGGTCGAAAAAACTTAAAATAAATATACAACGTCCCGCATTGGTGGGAACGCGGGAAAAGGCTTCGAGCTCCTCTAGTTTGTTTTGGCATTGACGTGAAGGTCAAGGTTCAAATCCCAGCCGAAAGTATTGAGAGTGTTTTTTTTAATCCAAAATGTTTGCCAACTCTCCCCCTCCTTAAAAAAATATGCCTACCCTATTGCTAACCCATTAGTTTAGTTAAATACAGATACACCAGACTGGTATTAAAACGCGATGCACACAACTAAAGTGAGCATAGAGCTACTACTGTACCTCAAAATCCAATCCAGTCTTAACATCTTGAATCGTTTCTAGTCAAGTATTTGTCGTCTTGTGATTGTAAACCTTGTTAGGAAATGTCGAAGGGAAGGGGGCGTAGTTTCTAAGAGGGGGTGGGGCGGGGAGGAAGGCAAGACTTTCCTTGAGAGGATGAAAGCCAGTGAACCTCATTATTTATACATGAGTGAGTGAATCTAGGTAACACGTGGAGGGTGCGTCTTGTGTTCAACCAGTATCTATCAAGAACTCTTCTACGAACACAGGACGAATATCAGGGGGCTCGAATAATATGTAGAAATTTTAACGTATATTTTGTGAACACACAGAACATTTAATGCGTGGCCTACAACATATTTTAACCTGAGAAAGCATTAATTGTTAGTAATATTAAAAAAAAGTTTTTCTTCGTCTCTCACTAATTGTCCAGGCTGTAAGTAATTAGAGTTCATCCAGCATCATGATTGGTGGTAATTGACAGGAGAAGATGTTTATTGCAAAAATTAGCTGGAAGTAACTAATGTTAACCTTTGTGGAAATAATAATTATTTTATTAGTAATATTATATTATCAATCAAAAATGTTATCAAAAGCGTCAAATAATACTTCCTTAAGGATTACTCTATAATTGTTTTTTTTTAACTATTCAAAGAACAAAAATATTGACCCGCCTCGATGGCGTAGTTGGCCAACGCGCTTGTCGTGTTGAGCTCGACTGCTGAGTACGGGGAGATCGAGGTTCGAATCTCGGTCGGGTGAACTGAGGGTTTTTTCCTAAATGGTTTTCCACTCTCCCTCCACGCAAATGCGGGTTCACTTTCTCTAATTCAACCTTCCCAATTCCTAACCCATTAGCGTAATTAGTACTTAAAGCGTATAACCNGGGAGATCGAGGTTCGAATCTCGGTCGGGTGAACTGAGGGTTTTTTCCTAAATGGTTTTCCACTCTCCCTCCACGCAAATGCGGGTTCACTTTCTCTAATTCAACCTTCCCAATTCCTAACCCATTAGCGTAATTAGTACTTAAAGCGTATAACCATAATGGGTAGTAAGACGCGGTGCTAAATAATAATAATAAAAAAATAATTAATAAAACAATTTTTTTTATTCAGCAGTCGTGGCAACAAGATACACTATAGTGCATGAAATAATAAATTATAAAGTATTATATTCATACTTGAAGCTTCTTATAACTTGCCACAAAAATAAATAAATGTGTTTTTTTAAACTTAAAGAAAAAGCCATACAAAATATTAGTTTCGAAATAAAACATTTTTATTTTGTAAGCACATGCATATGAAAACAACCAAAAACTTTTTATGATGACATAAGCAGCCATGATTTAATCCAGTTCATCATCTTAATTTTTGAAGAGAAGGCAGCATTTTAGAAGTTCTCATGTGGACATAATTTTTAAGTGAACCACAGATGTTGCGTCCACAAAAAAATAAAATAAATCGAAATGGTTGTTTTTCATAAGTTGGTGTTTAAATATTCTAAAAACACTTAAAAGAAAAGATAATTGAAAATAAACTGTTTATTGTGAGAGTTTTGACTGCCAAAAGTGACAGCAGCTCAACATATAGTCTTACAAATGATAATGTTTGGCGAATGAATACATGAAAGTATATCTGATAGGCTAACTTTGCTAGCTGTCAGTTACAACTCCTAACGCTTGATAGCCTCTGCATTTAGGTTACGGGGTATGGTGAGAGTGATAAACCATTTAGAGAAAACAACCATCAGGACACCCAGTCAGGATTCAAAACCTGACCTCCCCATCAATGACAAACCATACTATATGAGTTTATCGCTTGGACTGATCGTTCTTTTACTGTGACACTTGCATTGGCGCAATAAAAGCATATTCGTAACAATTGTGAACATTTCACATACAAATTAAACACAAAATTTGCAATCGCAAACATATTTTTCACATCACAAGAGGGGTATGTTTTGTAAACTGCTAATAGCGGCCAGTCAGCCACCAAGATACTCAGTTATACCCAAATTTTGGTAGGAAGAACAGTATCTCTCAGTTCCTAAAATAATAATAATAATAATAATAATATTTAGCACCGCGTCTTACTACCCGTTCGGGTTATACGCATTAAGTACTAATTACTCTAATGGATTAGGAATTGGGAAGGTCAAATTAGAGGAAGTGAACCCGCATTTGCGTGGAGGGAGAGTGGAAAACCATTTGGGAAAAACCACCCCCAGTTCACCCGACCGAGATTCGAACCTCGATCTCCCCGTCCTCAGCAGTCGGGCTCAACACGACAAGCGCGTTAACCAACTACGCCACCGAGGCGGGTTTCCTAAAATAATTTTAATATATTCAAGCATTAAGTCATGTGATGAAAATTTGTCACTTATGATCGATACCTATAAAATAACACAAATATTATAATAAACCTAATGTTATCAATGTTTGCCTCAAAGAAATAAAATGATTGAATTTTTTAAACTGTTTTTCCAAACAAAATCAGGGTTTATTTTTACCTCCCTCTTTTCTTTGTTTACTTTTGAATCTGAACTAAAATGCTGTACTGTATGCAGTACAATTTTCATAGAAAGAATGTTTTTAGCAACATGTCTTACTACCCGTTTGGGTTATAAACATAAGTACTGATTACGTTAATGGTTTTAGGGATTAGGAACCTTTGAATTAAGAGGAAGTGCGTGGAGGGAGATTTAAAAAAAATCCGTGAAAAAACTCATTACACCCGACCGGGATTCAAACCCCGATATCCCAGCCATCGGCAATCTAGTCTATTGTGAGTGTGACGCCTTAGGTCAGGGTTTACCAAACGTTTTAAACCGAAGGAACCTTGGCACGAGAAAAAATATGTGCTGGATCACTAATAACATTTTTAACAAATAATACCACGAGCATTCAGTACAACTTAGTGTAAACGTTTGTTTTTTTTTAAAGGAGAAACATCACATATTCTGGCTGCGCCTTAGGCAAATAGCCTTTATTCAGATTTGAAAAAAATTGGCAATCTTGATTACGGGTGTTTTTTTATATTGTGAAAATAATAATAATAATAATATTTAGCAGCGCGTCTTACTACCCGTTCGGGCTATACGCTTTTAAGTACTAATTATTACTCTAATGGATTAGGAATTGGGAAGGTTAAATTAGAGGAAGTGAACCCGCATTTGCGTGGAGGGAGAGTGTAAAAACCATTTAGGAAAAACCACCCCTAGTTCACCCGACCGAGATTCGAACCTCGATCTCCCGTCCTCAGCAGTTGAGCTCAACACGACAAGCGCGTTAGCCAACTACGCCACCGAGGCGGGTATATATATATATATATATTGTGAAAAACAAATAAATAATATTCTAAAATTGCCTTACGGAGAGAGATAACTATGACGTAGCCCGGTTTGTAAAACACTCCCTTAGACCACTCGAACAGCAGAGCAGGAAAAATCTTATCTACCAACTATAACAGTTACCAGATCTAATTTCACATGTCCATACGTAAAGTCATGTGATATGCAGCTGTCACTTTTGATAGCTATTAGCAATACCTATGAATTACTACTAAAAATATGTTAACATGTTATCATTGTTGGCCATAAAAAATTATGTTTGCAAATGGTAATTGTTTCTTCTTACCAAAATCTAAATAGTGGTAATCGACCTTCTTGACAACTCACCTTGATCCCTTGGCCGGGCGCATGCGCAAACGGGATATCGGACAGGGTCGGGCGCAGCGGCTGTCGACGGGTTGTCGAAAGTCTCTGCAACAATGGGAACCAAGAGGATGTTGACTATTAGCGAGGAACGACATCTGCATGAGAATGGCAATTCAAGTAGATGTGCTCTATACACCCTTGCCCACGACATCCTCCGCCAAGAGAGTGCCGGGAGCATCGGACTGGTGGGGCGCAGGAACATTAGGTGCAGCGATCAGGAAGGTTTGCCACTCGTCCCCAGACATTTGGGGACGCAGACAATACTTTAACAGGGTTGCCACTATTTTCTTGCTATCAAATTACATGTATTTTCCAGAAGGTGTTCCCATTTATTCCAGATATCTTGAATTGAATATTAGAGTATTAAGTTTTTTTTTATCAGACTAAGTGTGAAGTCATGCAGCTTATGTTTAAAACAGGATGATTTAAGATTTGTAGGGAAATACATCTTTTGTCAGTTTACAACCCTTCTTAAAAGGTTAGTAAGACATGTTCTAATAAACGGGCTTAGTTCTTAAATTCACCTTTTATATCCTAAGGCCTACTATATTAATCTTTCAGTTAAATGTCCCAAATTAACAAATATGCCAATATTTTTACTAAATTTTAAAAATCCCTGATATTTTTTCAAACACAAAAAATTCCCTGTGGAATTATTTTCTTTTCTGAGGGCTGAACATGTATGATTTTATGACACTTTAAAAATGGAATAAGGAAAAAAAAAACACACACTGTTGAGTACACTGCTAAAGTGTTAAGCCCATCTATTTTGGTTTGTCGGTGACTTGGAAGCTAGGGTTCGAATCCTGGCTGGCTGCTGTATCTAATTAGGATGTTTTTCTTTAACGGCTTACTACTTTCCTTCCAAAGTAATTGCATGCATATTTCCACTAAATAGATATTCATTCTATTTATTAAATAAATACCTATATATTGGAAGGGAATTAAGAGGGCTAGCAAAAAGTAAAAATCAACTAAATTAATATATTTTAAGGTTTAAAACAGTCGAATTAATGTATTCATGCTTGGTACTTTTTTTTAGAAATAATTGATAGCCATTACGATCTCTACAGCCCGGCCTCCACTCAATAAAGCTATATTTTTATTTAGGGTAGTATTAAACAGGAGGAAGGGGGGGCGTGGTCTGACGCACTAATCTTGCAGTAGAATGCCGATGGCGGGGAGATCGAAGTTAGAATCTCGATCGGGTGTACTGAGGGTGATTCTTCCACTCTCCCACCAAGCAAATGCTGGTACAATTCCTATTATTATAGCCTCCCTAATCCGTATAACCATTAGTGTAATTAATACATAAGCGTAGGCCTATAACCCGGACGTGTAATAAGACGTGGTGATAAAACAAATAATAACCATTTACTATTCCAAGCAATTATAAGTTGTCAATTTTAGTCATTTAGTAATTTAATGTTATTAATATTAATTAGTCACTGTGAAAGGAAAGACCCACATTTCACCAATGGTACATTTTTCAGCCATGCAGCCATTCACACGTACTACTGACCGAGCTAATGTCCCTATGTAGTAACTATTTAGTTTTTTTTAGCACAACGTCGTACTACCCGTTCTGGTTATACGCCTATATGTAATAATCACACTAATGGGTTAGGGATTAGGACGGTTTAATTTATAGTAAATGCACCCACATTTGCGCGGAAGGAGAGTGAAAACCTATTAGGAAAACCACGCTCAGTGCACCCGGCCGGAATCGAGCCCCGATATCCCCATTTTTGGAAGTCTAGTCCAAAACGAGAGTAGCACGTTATACGATGTGGCCACCGAAGTGGATACCTATTTAATCATTTAGTTATTAATAGGAACAAATAAAGATAAAATGAAAATGATATAACTTACGTTGGCACTTGAAGGCTATGTAAAAAAGTATGACAATCCAAATGTATTAAAAAAATTCGGATAAATTAGTTTGTAGTGAATCCAGTCTTATTAATATTAGCTATAGAACTCGTATGGTTATTATAACTAAATCAAGCCAATCCTGCCTATAATCCCACAGTTCAAGTTAGACTCATTAACTATTTCACTTTTTGTTTTAGTTGATACATTTTATTTGAATGTTTTTCAAAATAAATGTTAGGTACCCTTAGACATGCATCGGTGGTCACGTGGGCTGAATATTAGGCTCGTCTATTCTTGTTTGCCTTCTACAGTCACATTGGAGTTCGAATTCAATCTGGGTCTAGTGAGGATAGGGTTTTCCAACTTTCCCTCCACGCAAATACGGGTAGATTACCTCTAAAATTTGTCCTTGTGCATCCCAACCCCGTTAGAAAAATATCATATATGCGTTTAACTCAAACATATAATAATACGGGGTAGTAATTTAAAAAACTGCTTCAATAGCGTAATTAAAATGTATATAGTCCGGACGGGTAGTAAGATTTGGCGATAATACATACAATTAGTCAATTTTATGACATCTTAGCTCAGTTGGTAATGTGTCTGCCTACTTAGCTAGGGGTCCAGGGTTCAATTCTCGGCATGGCCGAAAATTTATCATAGATGAAAATATGGGTTTACCCTTTCACATTGATAAATTGACGGCCGGGGACTGGAAGTTGTGCCAGTCCTAGTCTTAAGTTAGATTTTAAGGCATATCAAGCTACGACAGGCCGAGCAAGCCAGTAGAGGAAAATATATAGCTTGAATAAAAAAAACTGACTGAGGCCACAGGCTTGAAACAGTAATGGATGTAAAGTAAAATCAATTTTATGAAATGTTAAATTTAATTCTTTATTACTATTCTCAAATAAAATATCTGAAAAAAAATGGGGATTCCATCTGGAAAACCTAGAAAATACAGGTGATCTTAAAATGGTGGCCACCCTGTTACTATTGACACTACTTGTCTGGTAATATTGCTGTTGTTTGTAATTTAATTTATACTGTCACTCGTGTGCCAATACTATATTACGTTCTAAAGTGTGCTTAGCGTCATGTTCATCGTACTGCATGGAACACCGAGTTAAGAGTATACACGTTCATAAAGAGACTCGCTTTGCTCGTTGTGGGCTCCGACCCCAAACTCAAAGTGAATGTAAACTAATGTAATTCCAGCGTTGTTTTGAACGTCTATTTATTTTTACAATTTTATGATTCTAGCTGTCCCATAAGTATGTCAGAATTTTTTTTATTACCTAAAATCAAAAAATCAAGTTCTGTTGTTGATAGGTCTGACCGTTTAGCCACAAAAGGCCTCCAAAGAAAAGTCCGCACCGACTTTAAAGTTGCTCAACCATTTTGAGTTTTTTAGGGGTTAAAAATTGACATTTTTAACCTTTTGAAATTTTCCCGTCAGTTACAAGCTAGAAGCTATAAGTTTGCCAAATTTAAAGTTTCTAGCTCATCTGGAAGTAGGTAAACATTAATGTGAGTGAGTGAGTCAGCCATATGGGTTTATATTATAGTGATTAATATGCGTGATTTAGAAGGGGGATTTCAGTTGGGAGGGTATTCAAGTTAGCTTCAATCAAAGTTCAGTAAACTCAATCTGAGGGCGCTAATTGAAGTCCTCAAAGGTCAATGGAAGTCAAATTTACATAGTAATCGTGCATACATTCCTTAGATATCTTTATAAACAAACTGGTCTAGTGACAGATTTTGTCAGGACATCATAATCTATATATTTAAAAAAAAATACTTACAATAGTTTTAAGGGGGAACGGGTGGTATAGGGATAAGTTATTAGACTTCTGTGTTAGGGGTCCGTGGTTCAAATCCCGGTCCTGGCACAGATTTATCTGGTTTCTAAACACTTCCTTCACTTCTGTCAAAGTGTGTGCTTCAACGCTTTGTGAATGTGTGGAATGCCAGGCCCGCACCGTGGTTCGGAGTCCACGTTAAACTGAAGGTCCTCTCTGCTTTCCACCATCATCATTCTCACGTATCATTCATGGACGCCCGCAGCATAGGACAAGGGGAGTCAGGTGATAACCCCTTTTAAATTACTAACTAGTATTGAGAGCAAATGCTAAATCAACACAACTAAAAGTGAACTTAATAATTAATTAGGACTCATGAGACTGTCAGTAGTGTCAGTTAAAGGTAGGGCAACATATTATACAGGCGGTATAATATATTGCCTTACTGACAATATAATATAGTTTTGTAGTCCCTGTTAACATTAAGGTGTGGCAGAAAGGAGCGCGATTAGTTTTACAGTTTTTATAGCATTACATTTCTTTGGCCAAAATAGATAAAATATTTCTCTAGTAGCAACATAGAGTTTAGTTTTTTGCAGATGCTAATATCAACAGATCTTGAATATCTGTCAAGGGTATTCTGAAATTTTGTCAAAACTTTTTCTTTTTATTTTTTGACAAAATTCTAGGACACCTTTGACAGATATTCTAGATCTGTTGATATTAGCAGGTGCAGAAAACTAAATTCTATGTTGCTGCTGGAGGAATATTTGATTTATTTTTGAAAAAAAAAATTCTATAAAAACTGTAAAAATACTAGCGCTCCCTTATGCCGCACCATAACACTTTAAGTTATGCGTTATAGTTATAGGGTTCCTAATCCTAGCGAGAGTTCCTAGCCCTGCTGATGATTTTCTTATGAAATTAATTTAAAACACAACGCATTCAAGATGGTCATGGTTCTACCTCTACATATTTTCCTGGGAATCCCCAATTCATCGGCTTAAGCAATATTGCACTTGCGCATAGCTTTGTCATAATAGCTGCTGTCGCCTGTCGTGTCGGATCGACTGTTGGGCGTTGGTCTGTTTTCTGTTGTTTGTGTTTATAATATTCTAAAAAGTATCTTCTTGTGTCTAGGAGACTAGGTCGTTCATGTAACTTGTAAAAAAGTGAATGGACGAGAAGTCATTGTTGAGAACTGAAACCGAACTAGATGGACGTCAAATTATAAAAGAATTCACATTTTCGGCGAAAATCTTGAGAATATTTGCAATCAATTGCATAATCTGGCAACAAATTTCAAGGGTAAAACACAATAGACAGCCCACCAATTACTGCATCCTTGTACTACACCAACTTTTGTTATATGTCTTGCGGTTATCTCTACGTACTCGGCTGTATTGTAACCCGTTACTCAGTCATTATAAGAAATACAACTGGATTTTCTAAGTGTTCAGAAGTGAATTTTAAAATTAACAGACTTTCTACGTGGGCATTGTCAAAATGCTGAAATTCATTTCAAGCAAAATATATAATATATATTATGCTAAAGTCGTTGCTCTCCCACAGTCAATTAACATTGAAATGAAGGTGCCTCGTCTATGCAGACGGCAAATAGGTCGCAGCAATACTGGGAACTCAAATAATAACAGTGAAGGGCGTGAACCTGAAGAATATTTTAGGCAAACGATATTCGTGCCATACTTAGATTCCATTATATCATCTCTGATGGAGCGTTTCTCTGAAGGTAACAGTCCTCAGTTTCATTTATTCAGACTTCAGCCTGCCGTCATGAAACGTCTTGATCGTGCCGAGTTCAAGAACAGCGAGGATATCATCAATCGTTCGTAGACTATTGATAACTTCAAGATTGAGGCGATGAATTGGTGCTGATTTTTGGCTCACACAACAACAATCACAAGAGATTAAGGTGCGGCAGAAGGAAGCGCAAGTAATTTTACAGTTTTTATAGCATTATATATTTTTGGGGCAAAAATAAATCAAATATTTCTCCAGTAGCAACATAGATTTTAGTTTTCTGTACATGCCAAGATTCACAGATCTAGAATATCTGCCAAGTGTGTCCTAGAATTTTGCCAAAACTTTTTAAATAAAAATCAAAAGTTTTGACAAAATTCCAATACACCCCTGACAGATATTATATATCTGTTGTTATTAGCATGTGCATAAAACTAAACTCTATGTTGCTACTGAATAAATATTTGATTTATTTTAGCCAACAAATTTCAATTCTATAAAATCAGTAAAAATACTTGTGCTCCCTTCAGCCACTCCTTAAGAATGACATGCAGCTTTTTAAATTGTTATCAAGCACAGATCCCCTCTCCCCCCAGATATTCGCCATACTCTCCTTACTACACTGACTTTACCGGGAACAGCATGCACTGTCGAACGTTCATTTAGTAACTTGGAACGAGTAAAAGCTTGGCTTCGCTCGACAATGGATGATGAACGTATTTCAGGATTGTGTTTGCTGAGCGTTCATCGCCTAAGTGTAAACAGCAAGACTGAATTAATGCAGAAGTTAAACGACATCTTTGGAATATATGCACGTCGATTGCAGTTCATTTTCCGAGATTGATGTATATAAATGAGTCTGTACCAACTCGTTGGTAGATTGACGCGAACTTTTAAATCATTGTTTCATGTCATTTTATTTCAAAAGTTTAATAAATAGTAATAAATAATATTAAGACAATATAATTATATGAGTTATTTAGTTTTTAATGAAATTACTTACTGTCCAACGAAGTTGACTGGCTGGACCGTGACTGACAGACTGACCCCCTAGCAAAAAATTCTGCGGGTGCCCATAGTATCATCCTACCATCTGGGGATCATGGAATTCTGGAATTCGCCTTAATGGTGTCCCCACCTCAGAAATGAATTCCTACATACTTCAGGAGGGCAGAGGTAAAAAAAAAGTATGTCCAGTGTAGGAATTGTTTTCTGAAAGGCCTTATTCCCTATCAGAAATCTATTATTTTGTAGGATATTGGTAGGAAAAAAGACCTTTCAGAAAGTAGTTCCTACCGTGAATGGGATAAAGTCGAATGACCAAGATCTAGAGGAGTATTAGCTCCACCCACAATAGTTTTAAATTTGTTTTAGGGATATATATATACTAGGGAACTTAACTATTTCAAGAGAATTCACGACAAAGGTACTGTACATCAAAATAATAACTAAGAGCTTTAACTATTTAATATGAATAACTAGTTCAACTACTTCAATATAAAAACATGAGAACCTAACTATTTCAAGATACTAACTGGTGAAAGTACATCAATAAAACAACTAGGGCACCTAAATACATCAAAATAAACAACATAAATAAATACAGTACCTAGGTCACCTAATTCAATACAGTAACGATGTCATCTAATTTAATACATTAAAAAGGTCACCTAATTCAATAGAGTAGCGAGGTCACCTAATTCAATACTGTAATGAAGTCAAGTATTTCAAGACAATAAAAATGTCCTTATGTAATATATTAAAAAGGTCAACTATTTTAAGATAATTTATTTATTTATTTCTAACATGTTAAAGTGTTGTGTGTATTAGCGCTTATATAAATTCCTCTTTCCCCAAAATATTCCAGCACTTTGTTACAGAAAGACATATATAAAATGCATATTTCTTTTGGGATCCAACAATATGTTGAACAGAGTGTACACTCAAAATTAAGAATGTGACGCACAGAAGTGTATAATTAAAACTATTAATAGTTTTAACCTAGGATGGCCACCTAGCTTACAGCTACATTCCCAGTCTTGAGACAACGTGTTCTGTAATATTATGTTTCCTCTTTGTTTATATTGTATTTATAGTGCTATATTGATTGATAGAGAATTTAGCGACAAAAAATTACTGAAAAAGTGTATTCGTAACCAAACAATAAATAATACCAATGAGAGTTTTAATAAATGTGTGTTGGAGTTACCCCACTTGTATTTGTAGGGTATAATCAGGAATGGTATAATGTATGCAGTTCTTTGTTTTAATGTTGGAAATACAAGTCAAGTAAATTATTTTAAAAATCATGAAATGAAGAATGCAGTAACCTCATTGTCTTCTGGAGGTGAAAAGCGGTAGAATATACCCCCAATAAGACCAGATTTGATTTATATACTGGTCGGTGTGATTTGTTGACAAGTTCTTGCAAACATCGAAAGTCTGAGATCCTTTTTTTAAACGTCATACAAAGACAAAAATAGTGATATGACCCGCTTCAGTGGCAGCATGGTTTAAGGTTTCATTCTCGAAGTATAAGTTACTTCACTGCTGATGACTAAGAGATCAAGGTTTGAATCTTGGTCGTATGTACTGAGGTTGGTTTCCACACTCCCTCTACGTAAATGCGGGTACAATTACTCTAAATAGAGCCTTCCTAATTCTTAAAACCATTTGCGCAATAAGAGCAAAAGCGTATAGCCTAAATGGGTAATAAAATGCAGTGCTAAAATAAAAAGGAAGAAATATTGTAATAAGTAGTAAAGTAGGAAATACATTTGGCCTAAAAGCGTAAATAAATTATACTTACTAAGAATGAAAACGTGCTAGCACTCACGGAAGAACGTTATGACGAAGAAATAGAGAATAAACGAAATGAGAAGAGGTAGATGCAAGAGATTTAAAAGAGGAGCGAGATATATAGATAAATTGAAAAGATAACTAAATAAGTCAATGAAAAGAGTGATAAAACAAAGATAGAGTGTGAAATGAAACAAAAATAGAGAAAATTTAGTTAACCAGAGGTGAAAGAGAGATATATTCAAGAGAAAACATTCTAAAATAAATGTTGAATGGTCAAAATATTTTAATAATTGTTAAAAACTACAAGCGCCTATAAAAACGTGATCAAAATATCAACCTCATTTAGTTTAGTTTGCCAGTACCAGCAAGGTTGCGATTAAAGTCCCGGCTGGATTATTAAAGATAGGTTTTGCCAAATATTTTACCACTCTATCTCCACGTTAATACGGGCACATTTCTTACCAACTATACCTTCCATATACTTGCCTCAATAACGTAATTAATATATGTGCGTATAAACTGGGTAGCTAGTTAAATAATGAAAGGTCCAACAATTTGTATTCAAGGAAAC
>CABFOV010008797.1:0-14390 GCA_902141375.1 Timema poppense
TCTAGTATACAATTAGTAAGTTAAGAAGATTCCATCGTACTGCCCTCTACCAGAAGTGTGACCAAGTTTTTACGTTAAACGTTCTTTCTGTTAAACCTCAAGTCAGCCATTTGTGGATACAATTCAGGATTTTCACAAAAGCAGCTTATTACAAAACTATCGGAATAGATACCTTTCCGAGTGGATACAATTCCAGTGGATACAATTGCGAATTTTCACAAAAGCAGTTTTTCAGTAAACTATCGGAATGAATACCATTCCGAGTGGATACAATTCCAGTGGATACAATTCTGAATTTTCACAAAACTCAGAATGGATGCCATTCCGAGTGGATACAATTCTAGTTTTTGTGGATATAATTGCGGGGGATACAATTCTGAATTTTCACAAAAGCAGTTTTTTACAAAACTATCGGAATGGATACAATTCCTCTCCCCCATTTTTTCAGAAAAGATCAAAGCACACCGAGATCACCGAGATAGAGGTTCAATACTGTACTTGATTCTAATCCGGAAGACTGGGGTTTGATGATTCCCAACCAGTTGCATTAGTTTTTTTTTTGTTTGTTTTTTGCATTCTCTCAGTGTGGTCTTCCACCATTTGTTCATCTGAACTCAAGTACATTTTCTTGAGTTTCACCACTCTTCCTTTTTTCTTAAATGTTTATTTAATGAGTTTTCCTGGGTTTTTTTTCGGCCACAACTAAAAATTCTCAGTGTTTTCTCTGAGTAATGAACCAGGCTAACCAAGACTTGTAGCTGAACTTGCAGATTCCTTGGTCACATGGGCTGACCCTGCCGAGTCATTGTTCAATACCTGTACAAAACCATGCTTTCCCTCACCTTGATCCAGATCCTTGGATGGAGTCATCAAAGGTAACCTTGTGTTTCCTGCCCGTTTTACCGCTGAGCTTGCGGTTGAGCCAGGTGCGTCGGTCCGAGACACAGTCGGGGGATGTCTTAGGGCTGATTGGTTTTGGTCGTAGCCAGTAGATTTGTTCTTCACCCTCATCAGCACAGTCACCACCACTACCATCTATAAAATGCACAATTAAGGTTGATGTTTGAACACTGTTTTTTTGGGGAATTTCTAATTTATTGGTAGAACATAACCTTAGCTAGAATTTATAAAATGTATGGTGGGTGTTCCTAGAAAAATAGATATAAGTAATGATTTAATTTGTACCTTCACCATATTTTTATTATGTTTTTCAAAATTTCCTTGGGAAATTATATCAATTCAACTTATTTTTAAATCAGATATTAGAAAAGAGTAGGTTAAATTGAAAGAATTAAATACAGCTCTGTACAGGTCATTCACACATAATTTAATAAATATTTTTTGTATCATCACGTCCTAATGCCCACCCGGGCTGTATGCACTTTAATAATTATTCCTTTTCTGATAAGCCAAGCCAATACAAACACCCCTTTTTTTCTTCAAAGTAGATGAGCATAGTCATTAAATGGGAATGGAACGTTGGGCGCATATATAAAATGAGTAATGAGTAATGGATACACATAGATCAGTGGTCCCCAAACTATGGTTCGCGAGCCCCAGTCTTCCAAAAGGTTTGCCAAACTATTTCTGCAATGGCGAGTTTTTGCAGCACTTTGTTAGGACATTTAAAACTGTCTGTTTGTTGTTTGTTTCAACTGAAGTTAGGTGGTTATCTTGAGGTAGAACTCTTACAAGATTGTTGGAACTTAAACACGAAGTTTTCATTTTTCTTACCAACCATCCCTTTCACAAAGCATGCAAGATCAAATGTGGCTCGAGGCTTTGGCGGAAATTTTCTAAAAAAATAAACATCTTAAACCTTTCTTCAGGAGTAAAATATTAAAGTTATTACTGTGCAAGAACTTATCGAGTCGTTCATAAAAAAAAAGTTTTGAAAAACGTGTTTAATTAGCAATCAAACGGAGTGTTTGATACCCTTAACGACTTCATGGTAGAAAATCAGCTTTCTTTGGACGTAAATGTATAGAACGTGGTTACAGAACACTTGAAAGTACTTGGAAAAACCTCCAGAGAATATTTCCCAGCCATGTCCAATAATAACAATTGGATTTGCAATCCCCTGTAAGAGGCAGCAGTTTTGAAATCCTCCACATTAAGTATGCATGAGTGAAAAAGAGCAGTTCCTAGAAATTTCCACTGATTTTGAATTGAATAAAAACTATAAATCTTTGTCATTAATTGGTTTCTTGTTAAGTTTAAAGGATAATTTCTCATTGTTGGAGAATAACGCTACTACAGCTTTGTTACCATTTTCTTCTAAGTATTTGAGTGATACGTTTTCTTCGTGTGCCTATTTAAAAAATAAATACAGAAACAGGCTCAATGCTGAAAGTGATTTGAGACTTTATTTATTATCTCTGTGGCTTCCAAAGCAAACACATCCTTCTCACTAAGTCACTAGCTGTTAAAACTGGTTAACAATTATTTTGAATCTTAAATCGGCATGGAATTTTGGGATTAAAGGAGTGTATTTATGTTATGTCATAGCAGCAATTTCCAGCACCACTTTAAAAAAAAACCCAAGAGAAATGTGATAATATTGTGACAGTAAAGATAAGAAAATGTTACTACCATCCTTTGTTTATTTAATTTCAGTTTCAATACTATTTCATTATATTTGGTAGGGTATCCCAAAGTACCTACCGATCTAAAGTAGGTTAATTTAAAGGTATTAAACATTTTGATTAGAATTAATAACTAGATTTCATAAAAATTAGGTATAAAATTAAGTGCGCGGCTATGGATATTTACCAGGGGGTTCGTGCAACTCAGATGTTTGTGAAAGAGGTTCGCGAGTCTAGAAAGGTTGGGAACAGCTTACATACATGAGATAGATCATTGGTTCTCAAACTGTGGTTCGCGAACCCCATGGGGGGGCTTGTGAAATCTTCCAAAGAGTCCGTCGAAATATTTCGGTAATGGCGGATTTTTAATGAACAGTTTGTGAAATTTTATGAGGGACATTTACAAGATTCTATTACCTAAACTTGATGAGGTTTCTGTCCATTATCTCTTCAGAAACTTATGCTTACTTTTTCTACTCCTCCATCAATAATTTGTTATGCTTTCCACAAAGGAAATAGGTTCAGTGCGGAAAGTGACTTAAGACTTTATTTATTGTTCTGTAGTTCCTGACTTTAAAGCTTTGTACCATCTAAAGCAAGCACACCCTTCCTACTAAGTAGTCACGGAAAGAGGTAAATTGTTGTTAAAACTTGTATACAATTTTGAAGTTTAAATTGGCGTGAAATTTTGTGATTATAGAAATGGTATTTTAGTTATGTTAAAGCAGCAATTTCCAGTACCAATTTAAAAAAAAAATGAAATGTGATTATATTGTGATAATAAAGATAAGCTAATGTTACTTCTTTGCTTACTTAATTTGTTTTAATTTTTTTTAACAAATGTATAATTGTTTGAACATGTACTTACATGGTTTCAATATTATTGCTATGCTTTTGGTGTGGTATCCTAAAGTACCTAGCAGAGCTATAGTAGGTTAATTTAAAGGTATTAAATCTTTTGATTGCAATTAATAAATACATTTCATTAGAATTAGGTATAAAAATAAGTTCGTGGCTATGGATATCTACCAGGGGGTGTGTGGAACTCAGATGTTTGTGAAAGGGGTTCATGAGTTGAGAAAGTTTGGGAACCACCAATATATATATTATATAAATTATTACTTTTATCTGCTGTGTGTTTGTATGTTCGTCATTAGATTATTTAAAATAAAACAAAAAAGTCATTATTAATTTAAATTAGTTGAAAGCGTATAACTTGAACTGGTTGTAAGACTCGATTCTAAAATTTAGTTGAAAAATAACATCTGAACATGAATTGAATATGAAATACAATTATTTGCGACCTATGTGTTGATATTTAATCATATTATCATCATCATTATTATTAATATTTTGTGGTTAGTGAATTTTTGAACTATGTTATTCAACAGGGAAAAAAAAACACCCAAGAGATTGTTTCAATCCTGAGAAAATACCTTACTTTGGTAGGTAACACCAATGTAAAGAGAATAGTAGGTAGCACCAGATGAAGAAAGACATCTGGTTGGCTGAGCTTGGGATGTCACTCAGTACACATGCGTGTGTTACATACATAATGCTATATGGAAGAACAAACCAAGTCACATTTTGGAACTTTGAATAATAATAATAATAATAATAATAATATACGCTTTAAGTACTAATTACTCTAATGGATTGGGAATTGGGAAGGCTGAATTAGAGGAAGTGAACCCGCATTTGCGTGGAGGAAGAGTGGAAAAACCATTTAGGAAAAACCACCCCCAGTTCACCCGAACGAGATTCGAACCTTGACCTCTCTGTCCTCAGCAGTCGAGCTCAACACGACAAGCGCGTTAGCCAACTACGCCACCGAGGCGGGTTTTGAATAATAGATAAACCTTTAATATCCCAATCCATGCCCAATTAATGTAATTACTCTTCTATTAAAGATATATTTACATGTGGCTGTTGTAGTATTAAAATATAACAAAATATAACTGCTGTGCACCGGGTGGCGTAATCAATGTCATATTCAATTTCTCCCAAGTGGCGCCACCTTTATATTCTCTTTACATTGAGTAATACAGCTTTTAACAAGTTTCTAATTGTGGTGTGGGTTTCCTTAATCTACTTTAAAAAACAGTGGAAGTGAGAGCAGCACAACCATTTTACTATATTTTTAAAAGAACAACAATATTAAAAAGTAATTATTTTAATATGAAAAAAACTAATAGTCTGACTAAATATTGTTCTTGCTAAGCGAATAACGTAGAAACCCCTTTTTGATATATTTTCTGATTTCGGGGTAATTTTGTATCTAATACCTTGGTTAATCGAGTGTAAGATGGATCTTTATTTATAAGATGTAACCCGCCTCGGTGGCGTAGTTGGCTAACGCGCTTGTCGTGTTGAAGCTCGACTGCTGAGGACGGGGATATCGAGGTTCGAATCTCGGTCAGGTGAACTGGGGGTGGTTTTTCCTAAATGGTTTTCCACTCTCCCTCCACGCAAATGCGGGTTCACTTCCTCTAATTCAACCTTACCAAGTCCTAATCCATTAGAGTACTTAGTACTTAAAGCGTATAACCCGAACGGGTAGTAAGACGCGGTGCTAAATATTATTATTATTATTATTATTATTATTATTATTATTATTATTATTATTATTATTATAAGATGTAACTGGCGCACACTTGGTGTTAAAGTCTACTCACTCTGACTAGCTTTCGCTTTCCGTTCAAGAGCGGCTTTCTGAATGACACTCATGATAGCTTTCTTTGGCGAAACATCCGCGACGGTATAAGTTCTGCCATTTCCTACTACCAGCAGCGGCGCGGTGCTTCCCCCCTCGTCGGAGTAGTGCCTGGACGAGAGCAAGTCCACGTCTGTGACTAGCTTAACAGACCGGGCGGACTTGACAGCTGCCCGCCCGATAGTGACACGGAGTTTGAAGATCCACCGCTGCTTGATGGTGAGAAGGAG
Source organism: Timema poppense (assembly GCA_902141375.1). Taxonomy (NCBI): domain Eukaryota; kingdom Metazoa; phylum Arthropoda; class Insecta; order Phasmatodea; family Timematidae; genus Timema; species Timema poppense. The sequence continues at coordinate 5,529 of CABFOV010008797.1, forward strand.
CCACACCACCACCCACAAGAAGAGGTGGAGGATTCCACCGATTACGCACACCAAGATGGTGTCATCCAAGCTCAATCTTTAATACACAAATAAATGATGCATTTAAGTAATCATAATGTATAATTGTATTCAGGGTATTTAACTCCCTTTTTTTATTAATATTTAAATTTAATAATCTAATGAAACAAGAGCTTCATGCTTAGGCAAAAAAAAGAAGAAAATAAGATGACGGTAGTCTCCCACATCTTGCATGTGAAAGGAGACTGCTCCCCTCACATGTTCAACCAAACTAAACAATGGTGGGGCACCATTTGTGCATCAGGCTTGCACTTTAATATGTGTTAAAGGTAGAAACAAGGATATTCGGCTCTAAGTTTAGTAGGGTAGGGTGGACATAAGTGAAATTCTTCCAGAACTTCTCCTAGGAAGTGAGAACAGGAATAAAACCTGTGAACAAAGACATAGTATCTTGTATGGTGAATGCGTATAGTTAATGAAAATATGTTTTATAGCATATTCCTGCTAATGGTAGAAAATTTCAGCAAACATCAAAGATCTTAAAGTTCTAATAGGTTTCATGTCCCCTAATAGAAACAATGTAGTTTAGGTGGGTGGGAAGCAAAGCTGGTTTGTTCATCCGTAAGCCCCTGCTTGCATCTGCTCACTAAGAATTCACACCATACCCTAATTTCTGTAGGCCAACGTCATGTAAATAACCTCACTTCTAGTCAATTCCATGTTTACCAACATGGTGATTAAAACCATACATTCAACAACATGTGTGTATTACATTTGGGCAGTCATTTAGAGCCACTTTTTATAGTGATGAGTAAACCCGTTTAAATTTTTTTTAATTGATTTAAATATAGATGCGGTAGAAGTCCCCTGGTCCTCCCATGTGTCTACACCATCCACCTTTGTCTTAATCTTTTTGTTATGGTTTTCATGCTTGAGAACCATCACAATATTGATTCCTTTATCCTTATAATGTAATCATAAAGTGAACTGCCCTGAGTATCTTCCGAATCAATAGATATAAATTTAGAAATAAGCTACATGGAATTGATTAAATGGACACAATGTAATAATGTTGTGATTAAATAATGCCTTATTAATTCCTTTAAATAATATATTGTTTCGTTATAAATACAAATATTCCTACCAACATGACACAGACTACACATGCTACCAATAAGCAGTTTGAGTACAGAATAAACTCAAAAGTTTCTGACCACACTCACCAAGTTGTTTAGGTTATTTTTGGCTGAATTAAATTTACCAATGAGAAAGAAGGTTTCTTGTTTTAGTGAAGTAAGAAGGGACTTTCCTATGAAGTACAAAGAAAGCAACTGAACCAGTGATAGAATGATGCAAACATAAGCTTAGATAGTAGAGGAAGCAAGGAGGAGATGGTATTAGAATCGAAAAGGAGAGAATACAGAAGAAAATAATGGAGACAAAGTATGTAGGAAAAAATACCGCAAGGGAGACCAAGAAAGAGATGGGAAGAGCAGATAACAGAAAGTGTGCAAGTGAGTGGAGAGTAATGTATGTGAATAAAAGGAGGAATAATGGTGGAAGTACAGAGGAAGATGGATGTATGTTACTCAACTGACCCGGAAATAGGCTGGAGACAGCTGCTGATGGCTTGTGTTATAAATTAGACTAGTCATATTTATACCTTAATAATGAATAAATAATTAAGTGTTTGGCATGATTGTCTTTACTATTGGTGGTACTTTAATTGTTTATGTACAGTCATAAACAGGAATTAAGCATGGTTACCCAACAAGCACATTTACTTTTACCATCCTAGCCTCAGCAACCTAAGGCCAAGCAGAGAAAGTTAACACCCGTGAAGACTCCTGTATAATCCTCCTAGCCCGATGGATACCTTTATTTAGCAATGTAAACTTTGATTAGTTCCCTCGTGATATTGTTAGTAAGTACCTGTAAACAACGGTGTAGTCGTAGAGAATTGGTGCATTGCAGACAGCTATGGCTAGCAGCACACAGAGAGCAGCGCAGTGTGTGAAGTAGCCCCAGCCGCCACCAGAGCGGCCGTCCCTCAGGATAATCACACGGCGCTCTCGCTCCTGGTTCAAAAATGCATTGAACCTGGTGGTGGAACACCAAACAGGAGTTATTTAGTTGCTACGATACGCCAACAGGGGGATGAAAAGAGGGGTGGTTTTAGGGAATGTACTCCCTCCCTCTTTACTTTTAATCTAAAAGTTTTTTTTTTGTTTAATTTTTTTTTTTTAGTTTCACTTGACTTTATTAACACAATATGTCAGTGTGTTATGAAAAATATTAACATTTTTTATCACTGACACTTTGCTTAGGGTTAAAACATAAGTAAAAGGTATTATTTAGTTATTCCACTGTGTATCAGTAAAATAAAATATTTATTTATTTATACTTGAAAAATTTCAGCTTATGGCCAGTCTTACAATTTGAGAGTTACTTGTGCTAATAATATTATAGATATTATAAGATGTTGAGTAGTATAAATATTGAGACTTAATGTTAAAAACTATTTCCAATAGCAGACTTCTTTTACAGATCTGTATTTGATGCAAAAAAAATTATTGCCCAGTAACTGATTCTTCCACCTTTTTCAGAAAATATTCACAGCTTTTAAATCTTTAAATTCTGATGGTACAGCATTCCTAGCCCTATTCGCTTGAAAGATAAATGATTTTTCAATGTTTTTCGTTCAATGTTTGGTACGCTTAGAGAAGTTATATTTTGTGTTTTATATTAGCGTTTACATTAGCTTCTCAGAGCCAGTTTCATTGTCAAACTTAGTACTCCTCAAATGCTATATTGAGTGCAGAGTGTAATGGGCCAGTTTCATATGAGAAACTGACCCATTCTATTTGCGTTTAGGTAGGTGTTAGTCTTGTATTTAGTATAGCATCGAACTGGAGGCGTACTAAGTCTGATTATGAAACTGGCTCTTAGTACTAACAATCTCTCCTAATGTTAACAAGAGACCATAATTCTGGAGCGTAGATGCAAGTTAACATTGTCGACTCCTTCTGTTGGATATAAAGATGAATTTGTCTGACAAGTAAAATGGAAGTGGGTGGCTATTTGAAGTACTGGCACACTTCATTGAGAGAGGTTAACACATTAAAATGTATAGTCATTTTTAACTAAGTATAGGTGTACTAATACAAACAAAGATGTAACAAGAAAGTGTTAAATAATACACATAAGCTAATTAAAATAAAAGATTCTCTGTTAAAAAAAAATACTGATAGCTTTTGTCATTTTTTCAAAAAAGTTTGATAACCAATATAATTTATAATAAACCCCAGTTGGTGTAATATTTAAATTGGTATTTATCAATACAGCCTTTATTAATAAATCTCCTGTAAACTTCAATAAAATTCCTCTCTTATTCCATTTGAACATTCGGGGCAAAGCTTCATGGTAGAATGAAATTAACGCTAAGTTCACTCAAACAATTCTTTCATCTAATTTTCATTTTTATCTTAATAAATATAAGAGCATGAATAAAATACAATAATAAATACAAGAACATTATATATCACACATTCAAATGCTGTAGTAGCTCTACGTGACTAGGTGTTCATCAGGTCCACGAGAACATTTAAAATATTGCTTACTTACTGTTTAGTATTTATTTCTTTATATTTTATTATTTTAGTATCAATTTCATTATTGTTTACTTGATTAAATATTTCTTATATTCATTTATATTTATGTAATTATCACATTTTTATGTTTACCACCTTTTCTTTCATTAATTATGTTTTGTAAGGGTGGTACAATTGCTTTCTCGTATTTTTACACGCGTTTTCTTAGTTAGTTCGCAAAGTGTTTTCCTCAAAGGTGGATGTGCGTCACCACCGCGGCTCATCTCCTCGGTTTCTCTTAGTGTCATGCACTCTCTTTTGCTAATTTAAATAACCACACTCTCATCCTAAGTGGTATAAATGTGCGTCTGATCAGAATCCACCAAGATCATCCCATCACAACCCCAGGTAGGCCTACTTGGGTTACTGCTTCACCGGATCTTCAACATCAGGTAGGATCTCACCATTTTTACTTACGCACACATTAATTAATTAATTCTCTCCCTCAATCAAATTAAAATCACTTACTTCAAGCTAAATAAAAAATGTTATGTTTACAAATATTTGTTTGGATCACAAACCTAATATATTCTATAATTTTGACAGCAACTCTGTTTGAACTTCATATTTGTCAATCATGTTTGTGGGTCTGGCCTTGCTACAAGGACATACTAGAAGCCAACTTTTTTGCAAAGCATTCAAATAGCAGGAGGGGTAAATGGGAGCGAGGGTTAAGGCGTACGCGTGTCTGAATAGGAAAATAAGCAAAATTTGAACTTCCTCCCACTGCCGAGGAATATCTCGGCCAATGAAAGGATACAATAATAAAATATTTACGGAGTGCTCTTGGTCAATGTTGATGCATGCACAGTGTCAATTTTACGTCAGCCGTATGTTCAAGACTGCTCTGACAGGTCTTGATTTGCATAATTAAAGTGAACAAATAGATATTTGTGCCATAATTAAGCACTTGATGGTTAAATACATTTCATACCACTAAAAATTATTTAAAGAAAGATTTTAAAGCCTAAAGATAAAAACCAGCCTTAGAACATTTATACCCTTGACCTCACATTCAAAGCTGATTTCCCAGCTCCCGAGGTCCACCAACCTCCACTTATGTGCATAGTTCTTTAATGTGCCAATAGAATTACATAATATGGTTGGTATTATAAAATATATTAATATTTAACGTTTTCTGTTACTATTTGCATTGATAATCACGCATACAGAAGCCCTATGACTTCTTTGGTGCTGACTGACAGTTCACAGCTGACAGTTGACGGCTTTGAAAAGTTACCAGACCAAATTATGTATCCCTACGCTGAACCATATGATCTGCAAAAACATGTGATTTAGGAGCTGTCACTTCTTACAGTCAAAATGTAGGTATATACCTATATGTTGACTGTCAAAAGTCAGCTGTGAGCTGTCAGCTAGCACCAAAGAAGCCGTGGGGCTACTGTATGTTCAGAGATAACAGATAAATTGTATTAAATCTTCTTAAAGTATAAGATTAATTTTATCTTTGGTAGAGTAAGAATCGCCTTCGCTAGTTTACAGAAGTTATTAATTTTGTGTACTATTATTCATAACCCTAAAACACCACTGTCAGAACTATTACATTATTGATAATAAACAAGGACTCACCTGCCGTAGCCATATAGGTAGAGTACTAGACTGGAAGCCAGTACCAGTATGTTCGACAGAATGAATAGCGCGAGGGTGACATGGGTGTTGAGGAGGAATCCGGAGGACTGGTTGTGAGCCCCGCTGCCTCGATGAGGTGAAAGAGGCAATGCCTCCTCAGCGCCATACACCTGCACCTGGGAACAGTAACATGTATGTATTAGTACACTACAAGCTACATTTAATTCAATCAAATGTATGGCCAGAGATTTAATATGTGTTTAAGGGGAGTGAAAAACAAGCTAAGATCAGTATTTTTGCAATTTTTATAGTTTTTTTTTTCCAAATTATAAAAAGCTTCGGTAGATATGTTAGATTTAATTTTCTGCGTATATTAATCTCAACAGTTCTTGAATATATATATATTTTTTCATGAGCCGTGTAGCATACAGAAACTTTTTAAACGAAGAAAAATAATCCTGGTTCAATACTACTATAGTGACCTGGCGGTCTAGGGGTAAGGTGTCAGACTTCTGTGCTGGGGGCCGGGGTTCAATCCTTGGTCTCGGCACAGATTTATCTGATTACCAAACCCTTCCTTCACCTCTGACATGACGTGTATTAATCACAACTTGTGAATGTGGGGAATGCCAGGTCTCCACCGTGGTTCGGATTCCACGTTAAACTGTAGGTCCTCCATTTCATCTCACAATCACCCTACCATTACACATTAGTGTAAGTGTGTGTAACCCGAACGGGTAGTAAGACGCGGTGCTAATAATATTAATAATAANGAACGGGTAGTAAGACGCGGTGCTAATAATAATAATAATAATAATAATAATAATAATAATAATAATAATAATAATAATACTAATACTATACTTAGGACATATATTCAAGAACTATTGATAACCAAGAAAAGGCTGTTTGGTTTATCCAGCCCGGAAATGTGTTTTGTTCTAAAAACTGTAAACATGCTGGTGTTGCCTTCCCTCGGAGACCTTGAATAAACGCAGATAACATAATTGTAATCCATTATAATAGGTCTACATATGTATTTATAAAATTACATATGAGCACACAAATTACACCCGAGATATGTGGATAAGCAGAGCACTGCTTAATTAGTGCGCTTTCCACACCCATCCAAATGTGAATAGCTATAGTATAATTAATATAATAATAATAATAATAATAACATAGTAGTTATTCAGTAATCTTTAGGAAAGTATTATTAGACTCATTTGATAACACTATTTTATTGATGTTATAGTATTACTGAGCAAATAATAATTATTTTCCAATAGGTTGACAAAAGTCACTTCCAGCCAATGTTTGCAAAATGAACCTTCTGCTAGCCATCAGATACCACCTTTCCTGATGTGGATGCCCTATTATATTATAGAGTGACAAGTTAAAAATAACAAAATCACAATTTCCTATCCCAAGTGCAGTTTTAGTTTACTAACATAATACATGTTATATTGTATCAAAGTATTAAGTAATTGAAAATACATTAATGTTCATTATAAGAAATAATCTGGTTTTGCAGTTCCTTGCTGATTATTCTTCACATTGTATATTTGTGAATATTATCACTCTATTTCTTATTGGCTATATCCTGTAATTCTTCATTTTGATATACTTAATTAAAAGTTCATCATCCAGTTTTAAAGGTTTTTCAAAAGGCACAAAGCAAGTGAATGCTGAGTGTGCACTGATGCAACTCAATCTCCCATTACTAGAACGGAGGATCGACAGTCACTATCAAAATATTCTTCTTGAGAATATTTGCCGGTGATGGTCTGTGACGTCAACACACAGTATGAACTCTATTGAATAATATTTTGTTGTGACACTGAAGGTATGTGATGTATCGTTGACGTGACTTAAGCTTTAACCTGAAAGTCATGTGATTGGCAGTTGTCACTTTGAATATATAACATTAATTCTTATAAAATAACACTAATAATGAAGTAAAATGTTGTCAGAGCTAACGACAGAACATTTATATGTTTGCATTTTTTTTCTCAAAGGCTTTTAAAAAAAAATATGAAAATTGGGCTCTAGTTAAGGGTGGGTATGTGATAGGTTCTTAAGCTAATAATTGGTTATTTGAAAGTGTACACGAAAGGGTCCAACCCCTCAAAGCACACTTGAGGTGTCAACCCACCTTGTAGAGCACACACATGCCAGCATAGGCGAGCAGACTCTGCACCCCATTGGCCAGCAGCTGGAAGGAGAAGAGTGCACCGAACCCCTTGTTGGTGTTCCAGAAGACGGCTGGGTAGCGCACGGCGTACACCAGCAGCGCCAGGGCGTAGTTGAGGAACTCTGCTGATACAGGACCCCAGCGGTGGTTCTCGGTCTCGCTCACCAAGTCCTCCACGGTGCGCAGGGCGAGACTACTGGCGGTGCTCAGAGAGGGCAGGGTCGTCGCTAGTGTGGTGTTGAGTAAGGTCGCTGCAGTGCTCAGCACTTGGATGGGCTGCAAGTACCACCATTTGACCATATATTAGCGACTTATCCCTTTTTTTCAACGCTATATCTAGCTTTTTATTAAATAATCAAATAGTAACTTGTGGGTTGCCTAGCTTTTTTTAAAAAAAATCCTAGGTTACTCTATTTTTATTTAGGATTAATGGTGACCTGGTGGTCTAGGGGTAAGGTGTCGGACTTCTGTGCTAGAGTCCGGGATTCAATCCTCGGTCCCGGCACAGATTTATCTGATTATCAAACCCTTCCTTCACCTCTAACAAGACGTGTATTAATTACAACTTGTAAGTGGGGGGAATGCCAGGCCTCCACCGTGGTTCGGATCCCAAGCTAAGCTGTAGGTCCTCCATCTCATCTCACAATCACCTACCATTACACATTAGCGTAAGTGCGTACAACCCGAATGGGTAGTAAGACGCGGTGCTAATAATAATAATAATAATAATAATATTTAAGATCAAACAATATTGAGGGTTTTTTTTGTATTGTTTTCTTGATTTCAAAGTTATGTAGGGGCAAGATTAATAAAAGGAGATTTCTTTGTTTAGCTTAAATGGCTATACTGCTCTTTTCAAGTGGGTTTTAAAAGTGTTATCTGAAGATTATCTCTCTTAGTTGGAATTTTTAGAATACTGATTTGCAAAAATATTTATTTTGTGCAGGGATTTCGTAGCAAGAATTGACTTCAATAGTTTTAAACAGATGAAACTTAAATTTTCTGCCTCCGAAGAGATCTGAAATTTGAACTAAATGTATGGTCAAATCATCTTACAAACTACTTTAACTGGAATGTTATGCAAAAAAAAATTATCACTTTTATGTACAAATATAAAAAAAAAATGCTTTATCATTATTTTTTGGAAGAAGTCTTGGCTTTCATTCAAGGGAAAGCAGCTTCTGATGTGAATTTTATTATTATTATTATTATTATTATTAGCAGCGCGTCTTACTACCCGTTCGGGTTATACGCACTTACGCTAATGTGTAATGGTAGGGTGATTGTGAGATGAAATGGACGACTTACAGTTTAACGTGGAATCCGAACCACGGTGGAGGCCTGGCATTCCCCACATTCACAAGATGTCTTGTCAGAGGTGAAGGAAGGGTTTGGTAATCAGATAAATCT
>CABFOV010008798.1:0-21981 GCA_902141375.1 Timema poppense
TATTAACACACGGTTGGCTACACTACAAAGCCATGGACAGATCAAAGTTTTTAACCAAAATGATATATTTTTAATATGCCAGGAAGATAAATAAAGAAGAATTTAAATATGCGATATTAGTTAGTAACAATAATAATAGTTATAATAATAATGATGATAATAATAATAATAATGAGAACGTAGTGCCATCATCAAGGTCCATAATACCTGCTTTGGTGGACACATGGTTTAATAAGGCGTCACACTCACAATAGAATGGACCGCCGATGACAGGATTACCGGGTTTCTAATCCCATTCGGATATAATGAGGGTCGTTTTACCAAAATGGCTTTACACTCTACCTCCACGCAAATGCGGGCACAATTCCTCTGAAATTTGACACTCTTCATCCCCAAAACACTAGCGTACATAGTACATATTTGTATAACCTGAATTGTTAGTTAGACGAGATGCTAAAAAAAATGTTTTTTTAATATGTGGCCAAGGGGCAATGACCAATATTTGTATTGCGATTTTTAAAAAGAATTAGGTGGGGCTCTAACGCTTTAAAGATGTCGTAGGTAGGAATTTCTTGGAAGATTGGATAAGATAAAAGGCACGTTGCCATGTGTGTATGAGAATGTGTGTATGAGAATGTGTGTGTGTGTGTGTGTGTTATGGGATAAAACTCCTTTTATAACCGCGTCTCCCTACCCTTTCGGAGTGTACACCTAATGGTTTAAAGACAGAAAATAAAATCTCTTCAGTTCTATTTCTTTCAACCTAATTTTTAATAAATTTAAAATTACTCCAAGTGCATATGTTTGTGTACAAGGGAGGAGGGTAAGGAGGGGGGGGGACTAATTTTAAAAATTCAGCCTTCTGCGTGCGGTAAATATCGCACAATACTCATGATAGACAAACAAAACTCTTCATTTTATTTATATAGGTTTTGATTAATTGAACTTAATGAAAAGTTTAAATTAAGTTGTTTTCTTGACTAAACAACCGTTCAAGTTTTGTGTCGGCTGCATTCATTTTTTTGCAGTGGTAAGAAGTACTATTATTTTGCTCTACCACTGGTAACATTTGAAAATACAAACTTTTTTTTAACAGGCGATAGTATTGACCAACTCGTAATCTCAAAAGTAAGTAAGTTTCCTCAAACGAAACTGGATACACCCCATATTTAATACTTTTCTGGTTTGTGCATGCGGGATATTTGGTAAAGGTCAATAATTATATTGCGATACGCAGGAATAAGAAATTTCTTTAACAGAGTAATGTTTGGTTATGTTGCTGATGTGAAGTTATGACCGAGTCAGCGAGAACAATAAAGCCATTTCCCTTACACTTCTAAGCGTCATTTTGTCTCCAATCTTTATTGTAATTATGTTTTAATAAAATACTTGTCTTACTATAGACTACCCAAAGCTAAGATCTATAGAGTTCTTGAAAATATGTATATTCAGCAAAGGTGCAAAATTGGGCTAATTGTGTGCCTTACGGCGTAAGTGATTGGTAAAATTTTAAAAATGATCCCACCTCAATTTTTTATTTTTACTTCCTGTAATATAACAAATCAAACGATTTGATTTTTTAATTTTAATCATCACAAAATCACATTTTGATGCAAAAATGTCAAATACCTCTACATTCAACCACTTTCCCCCCACACCCCAAATTGAAAATAGAATCCTAAATACAGTTTAATATTTATTACAACAGATAGAAATGTTATTAATACTACTTTTAAGTATTCATACTTCAAGACATGTGCTCTGCAGTTGTCACACTTTTGATAGATCGTATTAACAACTAGACAATAACACCAATAATATAATAAAATGCTGTGCATAACAGTTGGACCACGTGACCACTTCTCTCAAAAGTTCATAGCTTAATTGGGCCACGATCAATGATAAATCGCCCAACAGACCAGTTCAGTAAAAATTGATTTTATGATTATTTTATCGTATTTTGAAATATTTAACTGAATAAAATATTTTCATCAACTGCGTGTCTGCATCATTGTAAAAAACTTGTTCACCCCGTTATGTTCAATCATATGGTTTAAATTCGTCCGTCGCCATTTTGAAGCTATGTTCGTTAAAAGATTTTGTGAAAGTGGTGTGAATATTTTTTTAAGTGGAATAAAACTATAAATAAACTTTGTGTCAGACTTCAAATAAATATATAAATAATATTGGCCCAAATTACTGTGGTTAACTATCACATTAATATATTGCCATCTGTTTTAGATGTCAGCTGTTGGCGTAGTGATATATTAGGGATTACTTATAATAACATTTCGAGCTGTCATACAGGTAAACTTAGCTCGTGAATGAATTATAGCAGTATCTAATCCACCTTGGGTGGGAAATCTTAGAGTCTTTGATAAAAAAAAAGCAGTGCCCAGCCCACTTACGCCCATTATCACAACTTCCCACAGCCCTCACAGCCCTCCAATTTGTAATTGTTTAGTAGCAGGGGCACTAATCATTTTTCTGACTATATTACATTCTGATACTTTGCAAGCCCTCACGCGATTCCTTGCCCAGATTTCCTCCATACTCTCAAGAGTTGAAGGACCACAATGCTACTTACCGTGAAAAGCAGTGTGTGTGTGTGTGTGTGTGTGTTTTTAACTAATTGATTAAATTCCAGGGCAATGATGTTCTTGAAACTTTAAATTACTCTTACCTTTTCCTCCATCCAATTTAAGTAACACATCCTTTTCAATATCTTTTTTTGAACATTTATTTATTGACTTAAAAAAAACAGCTCTGATGAATGAAAGGGACCTCTGAAATCAAAGAAAGCGGAACAAAAATAAAGAAAATTAGATTTGTGAGTACCACTTAGAACTTTGCTGATAAAATATAAAAAGGCTCAACCGGAAGTTTTAGTTATGGGGTGAAGTCACACACAGGATGCTTTATGATAGGAACGTAACTTATTTAAATCCTCTTTGTTTGCTAACAGAAACGGGCCTCACTTTATTTTGTGGGGAGGGGGGCTGTTATTTTATTCAAACATAGATTTTATTTTTATTTTTTACCCCACAGCGTTTTACTACCCGTTCTGACTACGAATATTAATTATACTAATAAAGTTGAGATGGGGAAGGTTGATAGGGGGGAAATGTATCCAAACTTTCATTGAGAAACAGTGGTAAGGCAGCTAGGAAAAAATACCTGTGTTACATAATTGGCAGTCTGGTTTGCTGCGAGGGTAGCGCGTTAGACCACGCAGCCACCGAAGTTAGTCTTAATATTATTAAATGGAAATTTGAAAACCAACTCAATCTATGAGTGAGTAATGCAATTTAAATATAGTTTTGTATTTTAATAAATAAAGTGTACCGCTACTAATATAATTAAACAAATAGCAGTTAAATTAAACGACTATAGTTTGTGACTCTCTTTTCACTCCATCCGTCATCAAGTCACTGATGCTACCAACACGTCAAATGGAATATTTCCGGATACACACGAGAGTTCGATAACTCGATAACAAAATAGACAGTCAAGGGAACAGGGGGGCTGAAGGGGTGAGGGAACTTTTTATCCACATAATTTCATCCCCCCACCCTTATTGCCACCTCCCTTACGGGATCAACACTGGCCACGATTTATTTACGTTCAATTTTTGACTCACTAAAATGTAAAAAAATAAAATAAAAAGGGAAAGGTAGGGGTTGTAAAAAGTTAATTTAAAAATATTTCTACTTATTTTGATAAATAAACATTGCACTGGCATGCTCTCTTTTGGTATATTTCAGTTTTAGTTTTATTTGTGGTTATTCAGTCCATACCATCACCAAAGCTCTTTTGGGAATCGAATAAATTGGTGTGAAAATTATTGTTCGCTTGGTTTTTTATTATAAGGGTTCACACGGCACAATCATACTGTACATGTGATACGAAGCGTATGACTATTTAGAGAGTGTGGATGGAAATTCGGGAATTTGAATCGTTGAAATACTCCCTCCACACTTCTGAAAATCCGTTTTAAACACATGCCATTAATTATTTACCACACAATGTGACTCTAGGGTGCGATTTACTTCAAACTGTAACATTTTCATTTCATATAAGGAAAATATACCCTACCAATTGTAAAATACACTATCCGTATGGATATATATTATACATAGATACGTATACAAACTATTGACTAATTTATAGCTTTATAATAAAGGAGGAACGAGTCCAGAACGGAATATAGAAGGCACGACTAAAGGTCCCCACACAGGCTCAGTTTGGATTGATCAGTCTGAACTGATCGTGTGTATACAAGGAAGGCTGACTGACCAGTCCGAACTGATCGTGTGTATACAAGGAAGGCTGAATGATCAGTCCGAACTGATCGTGTGTATACAAGGAAGGCTGACTGATCAGTCCGAACTGATCGTGTTTATACAAGGAAGGCTGACTGATCAGTCCGAACTGATCGTGTTTATACAAGGAAGGCTGACTGATCAGTCCGAACNCTGACTGATCAGTCCGAACGTTCGTGTGTATACAAGGAAGGCTGACTGATCAGTCCGAACGTTCGTGTATATACAAGGAAGGCTGACTGACTGATCAGTCCGAACGTTCGTGTGTATACAAGGAAGGCTGACTGATCAGTCCGAACGTTCGTGTGTATACAAGGAAGGCTGACTGATCAGTCCGAACGTTCGTGTGTATACAAGGAAGGCTGACTGATCAGTCCGAACGTTCGTGTGTATACAAGGAAGGCTGACTGATCAGTCCGAACGTTCGTGTGTATACAAGGAAGGCTGACTGACTGATCAGTCCGAACGTTCGTGTGTATACAAGGAAGGCTGACTGACCAGTCCGAACTTACGGACTGACAGTCTGATGACTTTCCATCAAACCGGACTGTGGACTGACAGTACATCAGTCCGAACTGATGGTGTGTGGGGAGAGCAGGTGGGAGTTCGGTCCAAACAATCAATCCATCAGTCTGCTGTCGTGAAGCAAACAGCATTGTGTGTATGTCTCCTATGTTTATTGATACAATTTTTTAGTGAGAAGTTAAAGTACTACATTACATTTTAATTGTTTGAATAAATTTATTTGTACTGTTCATTCGTGCTTGTGGCTGTGAGTGTTCAATGGTTTCCTGGTCGAAAGGCTTTCTTTTGGAGTGTATTGAGTCATGACGAGAGAAGGAATGATTGTGGAATGTAAAAACTTAAGATTATTAATATGATAATACTGTCCTCACGTCAATACCCAATCCTTCATCCACAATTTTTTTTTTTTCCATTCCCTCTTTTGTTTACGCCTTCTAACAATAAGTGCAATTGAATCACACAATGTTTCATCTATATTAAAGACTAAACAACAACAAAAAAGTCCAGCGTCAACCACGCTCTATTTCAGACTGACCATGTGTATAAAAATATTCAGTTCAGACCAAACTGAAAGATCTGACTGATCCTGATGACCCCCTTTCAGCCATCTGTCCCTTGGTCTTCCTCTCGGCTTCCTACCCCCACCTCTATATCCAACATTCTCCTTGGCATCCTTTCTCTCTCCATTCTTCTTACATAGATACCACTCTATCCTGTCCTCTTACTTTACTATTCTTCTTATTCTCTCTTTTATCATCCTTTCGAATTTTCTCACACCTATCCTGCTTCTCAGGAACCTCATTTCACTCGCCTGCATTCTGCTTCTATCCTGTTGCTTCATTACCCACGTTTCTTCAGCGTACGTCGAAATTGGTAGGTAACAGGTACTGTAGATCACTGCCTTGTACTTGTCTGACACATCCCTGCTTCAAATTAGTCTTCTCGCACTTCTGAAAAATTCCTCCGCTTGCCTTCCTCTCTTACTTATTTCTCTCTTGTTCCTTCTACTTTCCTCTGCAATACTTCCCAGATGCTATGAAACTTTTTAAATCTCTCTCCTCACAGTCACCCCAGTTGTAAACCTATCCTTCTTCCTTGTCGTGATCACCATTCACTCTTCCTTACATTAAACATCATTCCATACCGCTCCACCACTTCTTCCCGAACCTCCAGCTGTTCCTGATTAATAAAAAAAAAAGTTCTATCTTGATGAACGAAGCTCCTGACTAATCAGTGATTATCACACGAGTGTCCTCACCTGCGCTTACCAACAGGGCTGTTTACGAAGGTTTGGCTTATAAGATATTCGAGTAACGAGATGCAGTCATCCCTCGTCTCTAACCTCTTGTCCTTCGAGAAGAATTTGCTTGGGCGGCCGATAGAGAGAGACAGAAGGATGTTACACCACTTAAGATACTTACTGCGAACTATAATTTAAATTAATTAATTTAATATTATTATTATTACGTTGGATGAAATCTGATTACCTATATTAATTGATCAAATTGTATAAAATCTAATCGTTTTAATAGCTAATATGTTCTATTTCTTAAAGATTCCTTTAGTAAGTTTTTAAACTCTATAAGCATTTTAAATCAAGTTTTGACTATTTCTGCCTTTTAACTATTGATGACAAATTTATGTTTACGATTTTAACCGTAAATTATTCTATTGTTTCAATATATAGGATATTTATAAATCTACATCACTTTATAAAACATATGTGTTTTTAATTACATTGTCTGTCACACACCAAGCACTAATTAAATTCGACAACATTTTATTATATTTATGTTATCAAAGTGTGTTTTTTTTTCTTCTAAAATTTGATTCCTACCTAAACTCTACTGTAACAAGAATAAACTAAGAGGTTGACACAAAGCGCGTTCTACTCTGGTACAGAGGTTAGGGCGAAGGGGTGTATTTACGGTAGAAGGGAGAGGAAAATTCAATTGTGACAGCTTGAAGACCTCTATAGTATAACGCCAAATGACATTTTTACTGCCTCTTTGCGAGGGTAAACATCGTTTTACACACACGCACACAAACTGATGTGCGTATCAATACCCTGTACGACATTTTTTTTTTTACTCCTATGCTAGTTATGAAGTGTAAGTTATAGAGCGTGATATAGGCCCACTTTATCCGCACAAACTGTCACATAAAACTCCGGGTATTTTTTTTTTACGAGACCTTCCATTCTTTGATGTTGGGCGACACAAAAATTGCAATTCCGGTTTGAATATTAGAATATTCTTTTTTTAGTAGTGTTTTTTTATATTTTCGACAAAGAAAATATTATAGAATAAAAAGACTTTAAAGTTTGGAATCTTTATATTTTTGATAGACATATTTAAATGTACTAATATCATAGTTTTTATTCTCATCCAAGTGAATTCACTTTTTAAGAAAAATTATGAGCCAACAATATAGTTTTACTATGGAATAAGTTGCATAGAGTTAGACGCCATGATTGAAAGACAAATTATTTAACATTAATTTATTATTGCGAATATTTTTCCACGTTCTAGAATTTTGCTCTGCATTATTAACATAGCAGGCTCGTAACCAACATAATTTATACAAAAAATTAAAGTTAACATTTCTGAAAAACTGTATTGGATTTTAAATTTTAATGGTTTAACATCACCAAATTAAAATTTAAGTGAAAACAAACAACCAAACTAAAAATCATCTCAGCAATGAAATACGAACACATTTTTTCATCTTAATTTCATGATTCATCAATAAATATTTCTCAAATTTTGAACAAATATAAGTGCATTCATTATATTTATATAACTTACAAACTATCTGGCTATCTCTTTTTTTTTAAATGTTATTCCTTCCGACAATTTTAACACATTTTAAACAAATTGCGTGATATTTAAATTATGTACTTGTTATGTTATTTAGTTTTAACAACGCATCTTACTACACATTCTGGCTGGGCGCATATGACCCAATTAATCTACTTTGTTACAGACAAGAAAGGTGGAATCTATAAGGGGTACCCGCATTTTTGTGTAGAAAACCACCCACGGTACACCCGACCGGGATTCAAACCCCGGTCTCTCCGTCATCGGTAGTCTAGTTCTTTGCGAGTGTAATATCTTAGACCATGTGGCCATGATAGTAGGTTATTTGTCATGTTAAAAACTTAGACTAGTTCAACATATATTCACTATATTTGCTTGTTAATATCCAATTATTATTTTGATTAATCCATTAAAAAAGATTCGGTGTTGACATGGTCTAAATCAGTGGTTCTCAAACAGGGGTACGTGAGCTCCGTCCAAGGAAAAATTGGCAAAATGATGATTTAACTAAACTTAGCCCGAAACCAAAATTTACGTGGCAGGGAGCTTTCGAGACGACTGAGGGAAATTTTATCCTTTTATGGTCATTGGGGAAATTTTATCTTGGAGGTACATTAGACTTTTAGTCATAACCAAGGGGTGCAGTATAAAAACCAATGGTCTAAAAGTGTCAGTCTAGTAAAATATTGGATTGTCAAAGACTGGACGATCGGGGTTAGAATCTCTGTCAGATATAATAAGATGGTTTTTTTCCCCACTCGTAATTTACCGCTGTGGTTTTCACATCTCCTCTTCTAGCTAATGCGTGTGTATCTAATTTACAACAACCCTACTCACATACACTCTTTAAATATAAGTTTTTAACGGCCTTTGATTTAGGCCTATACGTAATAATAAGAAAATCTGAAAAACATTTCATTAGTATTGAACAAAGAATGGTTCTACAAATAAAATCGAGTTTAGGAAACACTAATACAATATATCAGTTTTAAAGTTTCTATTTTGAATTATATTATGACATTTCAGTACATGTGTATACACTTTTTATATAGGAATGGACACCTCAAAGCTCTTTTTTTCCTTAAATAAAATGCGAATTTGGTAAGATATAAGGCCCTTTAGATAGCCATTCTTGTAGAAATCAAAGAATGGCCTACTTGTTAATACTAAAAAATAATAATACCAGCAAGTGACCATCTTCGGTGGCCACATGGTGTAAGGCGCTACTCTTCCAGTAGGGTAGACTGCCGATGAGGGGAGATTGAAGTTCTAATCTTGGTCGGATGTACTTAGAGTAGTTCCCCCCCAAATGGTTTTCCACTCTTCCTCCACGAAATTGCGGGTACATTTTCCTATAAATATATCCTACCCGAGAGCGTAGTTAGTACATAAGCGTATCACCCAAACGGGTAATAAGACGCGGTGCTAAAATAAAATACCAGTAAAACCAGGCGATCGTTTAAAACGCCTGAGAAAACCTAGGTTTGATCGCAACTGACTTCAATATAAATAGTAATTTGTCTACACTGTCAATTTTGCTCCTTGCGAAGTATCTTAAAATTCTTACTCTTCGTCCTTTTAATTAAGATAACTTGTTGCATCATACCATTACTTATATTACAATGCACAGTAAAATAAACCACGGTTGATACAATCAAATATGATATTTTATCTACAAAACCAATCTGCATTTTGTTATGTTGTTTTCTCATAGATCGAAAGGTTGGATTAAATTCTACAACCCCAAAGTGTTAAAGTTTATAATAAGTTTTACTATATCATAATGAGATTTAATTCAACATTAATTTATTTTTATCAACTATAACATTTAATATAAATAATATATGGCATATTATATTTAATAGAAACAAAAATATATAATAAATATTTGCAAATTTAATTAACAAACTTTAAATGAGGGAGGTATTGGGTTATTAGCATATTTACGATATAAAACAAGAGAGGGTGGGGGGGTGGAACCCTAAAATATAATTAGTATTTTGTAATGTTATATCGATGAAGCCAATGAAAAAAGCCCATCCGACCATGACTCCACGCGTATAGAAGATTTATTAACAAGCTCCAAAAAATCTCGAAGCCCTAAGATTTCCGCTTACCATACACTTCTCAAATTTAATTTTCTAACTTTGAGAAGAACTCTTATAAATTTCTGTCTTCAGTAACGCTGGTGCCAAAAACTAAAGGGTAAGGTGGGGAAGTTGTAGAGGAAGGGGGTGGGGGGAGAGACAGAAACAAATAGATAATCTCACGTAACAAGGACATATCATGCGAGTTGGTAATTTGTTTTATAGGTTATTTTTTATAAAAGTATACAAAGGATAAGGGGTGTTCGAGGTTTCGAAACAAACATCAGCTTCGACCTCGCTTCGAAACAAATTCTGGCTTCAAAGAATCGCCAATATAAATATTGACAACTAAAATACTACATTTATTTTCAATTATTGTAATTCTGAACTGTTTTATACATTACAGAGTAATATTCATATGGAAAAAAATGAATTTATTGAATTTGAAGTTTTGATAATTAATTGATTTGTCAGATTAACACAAAATATTACAAACAATTGTGCAATAGAACATTTTCCAAGTAATTTTAGTGTATTAAATTATATAAATAGCAACAATATAATATTTTTTCAAGCATGCAACAACTAAAAAAAAATATTCTAACTTCGATTCTGTTTCGAGAATATTTTATATGCTCGATTCGAGCTCGCTTCGAATTGAAAAAGTGGACATCACACACCCCTACAAAGGATAGTGAAATAGTTGGATTCCATATTGTGCTAACCGAGATATCATTAATTTGATGTTTTTTTTATGTAAAGCGTTTTAATACCCATAGGCATATTTTTGAATATACAAACTGTTAGGATAGGGATGAGGAAGTTAAAGACTAGAGAAAGTATATCTAAATTTGGGTAGAGAAAGTGGAAAACCATTTAGTAAATACAACTTTCAATACATCCGACTTGAATTCAATTATCTATCTAGATTAGAGGTTACTAAATTATGGGCTGTTGACCAGATCTGACCTGCGCGATGGGTTTGTCCCCTCCACGGATGCTTTAAAAAAAAAACATCATTGAAAAAATAATGTAAATGAGGATTAGTGGTATTATCTTTCTCCTATATGCAGAATACAAAATACCTATGTACAGTACATACATATATAATCATAAATACATTACATAATACCTAATATGTTACATTGTTCCTAAGGATAAAACTCTACATATATTAATTAGTTGTTGGCTTGTTGCTAATATTTAACTAAATTGTTTGTTCTACATTATTTCCTTTAGAAAATAAACTTACATTTATGTTTGTTAATTTATGGTAATGGTGTGTATTTGTGTGTATATAGATAGATATATCGATAGCTAATGTGTGTATCGCTTTTGAGCTGACCTAATAATCATCCTAATGTCTTAAAGTTGCACTCCGTTCAACAAATTTGGGGATCACTGATATAGATACTTTTCAAAAATAAAAACAAATTTTAATCAACCCTAGGCATATATGCTCTTATTCTTTTTTATTTATAAAAAAAAAATATTTATAATTATAAAAATATCCTGCTGGTTCTGTAACTAATAATAACATATTTTAATTAATAGTTTGATCGTTTGTAAAAGTTCCTATATTCTGTGTTTCATAATTGTCTTTTATGAAAGAGTATTATAATCTATTTTAGAATATCACTTAATTTATTATTTGTCACACAATTATTACTTCTTATTTTATACAGATCTAAGTAAGACATCAACCTGCTTCGGTGGCCGCAGGATCTAACGCGCTACTCTCGTGTTAGACTATACTGCTGATGACGGGGAGATCGGGGTTCAAGTCTCGGTCTAATATGCTGAGGGTGTTGTCCAAAATTGTTTTACATTCTAGCTCCATGCAAATGCGGGTACACTTCCTTTAAATATAACCATCCTAATCTATAAACCCATTAACGTATTTAGTATAAAAGCATATAATATTTATCACCGTGTCTTACTACCCGTTCGTGCTTAAGTACTAATTATGCTAATGGTTTAGGAATTGGGAAGGTTGAATTGATAGGAGATGAAACTGCATTTGCGTGGTGGGAGAGTGGAAAACCATTTAGGAACCAACCCCGCTCTCCCTCGCAGTTCACCCGAGCGAGATACAAACCTCGATCTCCCCATCCTCGGCAGTCTAGCTCAACATTAAACTAGTGCATTAGCTAACTACGTCACCGAGGCGGGTTATATATAAGCATATAACCCAAACGGGTAGTAATACGTTGTGCTAAGAAAAGTAAGAAAGCTTACCATTCAATTGTTACCATGTTTTACATTTAAAATCTTTTTAGGAAATAATTAGATTTAAACATTTCTTTTGATTCGTATAAATTTCAACTCTTCACCATACATTGTTAGGGTAATTTGGTAGATTACGCTGGGCAGGACATGCGGCGCGAACGGAAAATCTAGAACCGCGTTCAAGGAATTGACTGGGAGACCCAATGGGAAGAGACCATTGGGAAGACTTTGACACAGATGGGAGGATAACATTAGAATGTACCTGAAAGATATAAGGTGTAATGAGTTGGACTGGATAGAACTATCTCAAGTTGGGGATAGGTGACTTATTGATGTAAGTGAGGCAATGAACTTTAGAGTTCCTACACCATAGAGTGTAAGTAAATTTCAATTACTTTAATTTATTTTTATAAACCATGGTAAAAGATTATTACGGGATATAAATATTATTTCAGGGACTGTCCCCGAAAATCTGGGACGAATGGTCGCCCTAATCAAGTAGCTTTATAAACAGTCGTAGAGTGTTCTTCTTGCGGGAACGCGACTATATGTTGGTGTTTATCGGCTGCAAGGGGAGGGGCTATGATGGTGTTCTCCTTGGTGAGGAATAGCCCTAACCCCCCTCCCCCTGCAAAGGGGGTGACTTCGATCAACGGTAAATTAATTACTAGAATAACGTGCTTAGCTGGGATTGGAGTGAAGGGGGGCGAGAAAAGGAGATTGAAAAGGAAGGACGGGTACCAGTCGGATATAAAAAAATATACACAGCTTAGAAGTACTGTTTCAGAATAAAAAATCATGGGAAAAAGGAAATGTGTATTGATGATAGATTAAATTTTAATTTTAAGATTTTTCTATACCTCGTCTTAAGGCGACTGCGCCTTTTCATTTGGCGTGGAAATGCAGAACCATGGGAGCAAACGACTATCTTCAATATTTTTTTATTGTCTTGAAATTTTCTTTTCGGAAACAGTTTGTTCAAGAATAAAAGCATGTTGATTAAGTTATACCTTTTATATACTCTCCTCCTCTATAATTTTAAAAGTGATCAAATATCGGTAAAATTGACATTGTTCAATAGAAAACTGTTAGCTTCATAACAAACACTAAGAAAATGTAACAATTAATAAACATTAACACATTATCTTAGAAGGTGTGTTGAAAATATTACTATAAAATTTCAGTCGTTCTCGATAAAACTGATTTTTCCAAACGTATGATTTTCCCGCAATACCTGTCCGGTAGCTAGCGCCATATACAGTTCCGGTGATCCATCCTGTTCTTGTTGGCACGGAAGGATACTTTGGTCGGTTGTGAAGCCACGCCTTTCACCCTCCCACCCACCATCCAACAAAAAAGGTTTTAGACTTGCACTCGACAGGACCATGGCCCTTAAAGGTGCATGTTTTTTTCCCAGTGGGGTGTCGTGTCAGGTTGACAGGGCAAACAGGTTTTTTTAAAAAAAGAAAAAAAGTACCTTTGGCAAGTTCCCATCTCTAGATTTGTCAACTATAGACACTTTCATATTATGTTTGTAGAGCATAGCCTTTGTATGATTGTTCAAATGGGGGCCTTGTAGAGCATAGGCCTTGTATGATTGTTCAAATGGGGGCCTTGTAGAGCATAGGCCTTGTATGATTGTTCAAATGGGGGGCCTTGTAGAGCATAGCCTGTGTATTGTTCAAATGGGGGCCTAGTAGATGTGATTGTATCACAGGTGCAATTTTAACAAGGACTATGTCTGCATTACTCTTTTTTTAGCACCAAGTCCTACTGCCCATTTGGGCTTTACGCTTATGTACTAATTACACTAATGATTTAGGAATTATGGAGATTAAATTTAGATGAAATTTACCAACATTTTCGTGGAGAAAAATTGAAAAACCATGTTCAGCACAGCTGTCTAGGATATAACCGTGATCTCCCCGTCAACTTTAGTCTAGTCTATTGTGATAGTGACGCTTTAGATCATTCTTACGCCGAAGCGAGTCCTTTGTGGTCTAATGGTCTAAGGTGTCACTCTCGCAATATAATAGACTACCATTTTGGGGGGGAATAGGGATTAGAGTCTCGTTTGGGTCTACTGAGGAGTTTTCATAAATGGTTTCCTACGCTCCCTCCACGAAAATGCAGGTACATCTACTCTGAATTCTACCTTCCTCATCCTTATCTCCTAGTGTAAATAAGCGGGAGCCCGAATGGCAGTAATACATGGTGCTCCAAAATGCACCGCGTAACATGACACGCCACTGGCAGCTAAACCCCTTGTGAGCTATGTTTATCCTAATGAGGTAGGGACCAGAAGGGTATAATGTATAGGAAATGTACCTCAATTTGGTGAGTTTCCAAAGTTCTAATATAATATGACCGCTACGACATTTAAGAAAGTTCGTTTACAAGGCCTTAAATTTAACATGGCTTTAGGAACAATGCTAAACAGCATAGTATATTCATTTTATTTATCTAAGGTATTTAATGTGTAATTTATGAACTGATTGTATCAATACAGAAGAATTTCTATGAGCGAGATTGAAAGGTCCTGCCAATTTTAATGGAAAAGTTATCTCCACATATCTTCCATTATTTTATTTTATTTTATATATTTTTTTATATTTTTTTATTTCATTATTTTACAAGCCACAATCTACATGGGACAAACGGCTTTACTTCCCCTGGATTTGAACCCACGATCATCGGGTATTGAGGCAAGCACGTCATCCCAAGAGCATTGAGGTCAACCATAGTATAATAATATTTGAAAAGTTCTTCACATTTTATCTAAATAAGCAAAACATTTTATATGCTTTTAATTATTAATTAATCTTCTTTATACAAAAATATAATTTAAGACTAATTTATGGAAATGAAACTTTTTTACCCTTGCAAGAAACGATGGATTATCCTGGATCTAAAAACTTATCTAAGTCTGATACATTGTGCCTTATTTATGTTCCATTATTTATATATGCCAAGATTTCTAGAGACACAGTAATATTATTTAAAGATTGCTTTCAAGAAAATAAAATTAATTACAAAACTAGTGTAAACCATAATATTGAAGAAACGAAAGTAATATAAAAGCTTGGAATTTAAAGTGGCTAGAAGTAAAGCGATTTTGAGGTTTAAATGAAACCAGATTTCGTTACACATAGTAATATAAAAAGAGAACTCTGAAATTTAAGTAGCACTTATTTTTAACTATTCAAATTTACAAAGAAGTGACGGGGGAAATTAAATTAACTTTCTAAACTGAATGCTTACATTTAAGAATAAAAAATAGAAGGTTGAAAATACCTTACGTACAGTAAATTTTTTTCAACACAGATTTTTTTTAGTGTTAACAATCAATAATTACTTGAGTAACTGTGGAATGGCAGTCTGTCAGTGTTCACTTACCAATACATTTCACCCAGGTCGAAAAAAAACCCACGAAAATACAATAAATAGATTTTTTAACTTATTTTTATTTCACATTAAAAATATATACTGTCTGCTGTGTTTGCAACATATTTTTATAGTCGACAGCTGACAAAGTTGTGAGAAGAAAAAGATTTGGATAGTCTTTGAAATCACCCTAGTAACCATTGAAATAGAGAAATTATTGAGAGAATGTATGTACAGTCAACAGAGACTATGTTTATAATTTTTTTCACTGGTAATTTAAATTATAATTTATTTGGGATGAGTAATTTAAGCAACCTTTGTTTATTATAGGAATACCATGACATAACGTACT
Source organism: Timema poppense (assembly GCA_902141375.1). NCBI lineage: Eukaryota > Metazoa > Arthropoda > Insecta > Phasmatodea > Timematidae > Timema > Timema poppense. Next base: position 15,719 of record CABFOV010008798.1, read on the forward strand.
ATAAATAATATTAAAATTATCTTCAGGTATGTCTTATGTTCGATATAAAAATGCATTATTATTTTATTATATGTTTGTATATAGAGGTATTCATTTAATAGCTACTTTGATGTCATTATTTCAAAATATATCTGCCAACATATATTATATATAACCTGCCTTGATGGCGTAGTTGGCTAACGCGCTAGTCGTGTTGAGTTCGACTGCTGAAGACGGGGAGATCGAGGTTCGAATCTCGGTCGGGTGAACTGGGGGGTGGTTATTTTTTAAATGGTTTTCCACTCTACCTCCACGCAAATGCGGGTTCACTTCCTTTAATTCAACCTTACCAATCCATTAGTGTAATTAGTACTTAAAGCCTATAACCCGAACGGGTAGTAAGACGCCGTGCTAAATAATAAACATATAATATACCTACTTGTCAAACGTTTACTGAATTAATTTATCCCTGGGTATTTACAGTGTTTGATTTTTACTTTCAATTCACTACATGACATTTATACCTATGTACATTATATTTGTTTCTCGTAGTGTAACTTTAGACACTATACAAAGATAATTTAAGAGTAGGCTAACATAATAAGAACTAGGAACCTACATTTTGTGTAATCTCTGTTAGATGACTAAGTTAAAAATTATTTTTGATAATAATACACTATAAAAATCAAAGATTTTTTGTAATAATAATAATAATATAATAATTCATATTTTAAGATATTAGAGTGCAGACTATAATTTTTGTTGAGTATACAAACGGTTTCCTTTAAAAAATGAAAATAAAATAAAAATGTGAAATACGTTATTTGGAGAGAGAAAAATAAACGTCACATTAAAATGTCTTTCCAAGAAATTTAAATTTAGTGTAAGCGAAATCTTTTACAATTTTTTTTTTTTTATTTTTTTTAGCACACATAGCTTCTGTTTATTTTTAAACTTCTGACAAAGAGTAAGGTTTTAGTAGAGCCGGTGACACCGTCACTTAAGCGCATTTGTAAAAAAAAAAAAAAAAACTCTCTCTCAGCCATTAATTTTTTATAGTCCTCAGACTTCATTCAGTACGTTTGAAACTTTTTTTCAAAACTCTTACCGTTATTTAATTAACCTGTTCTTATTACTTAACGAATGTCATACTAAGGTAAAAAAAAATTTGAAATACATATTAATTTATTCTCTGGACAACGGAAGTGGGCAATACGACCTTCCGATGTGTATTTTGGAAGAAAAGTTATATAAATGGATAGGGAAACCTATAAATGTGTAGTATTTATTATTATTATTATTATCAACGCGTCTTACTACCCGTTCGGGTTATACGCACTTACGCTAACGTGCAATGGTAGGGTGATTGTGAGATGAAATGAAGGACCTACAGTTTAACGTGGAATCCGAACCATGGTGGAGGCCTGGCATTCCACACATTCACAAGTTGTGATTAATACACGTCTTGTCAGAGGTGAAGGCTAACAGCTAACAAAGAAGTTAATAACTATAATAACTAACCACAACTTGTTAAGTATCGGATTTTTTTTTGTGATGGAAAATGTAAACTTTATTTCTTAAGTTCTAGGTTACGCTTTCAATCATGGACATTATTAGTAGTACCTTACATAACGTAATTTACATAAAATTCTTCATTTTACATTTACAAAAAAAAAGTCACCAATAATAATATTATCTGAACCAATCACCATAGCGTTATGATTGAAAATAAAGGAATCAAAGATAACATAACTCAAGTAAAGTTTTAACATCTTAATAAACTAAAAGATTTAAACTAACAATTATCATGATTACACTAAAATTAATAATATTAATGCACCTACAAATAACAAAAATAATGTATAATAAATCAATTTAAGATAAAAAAAGTTTTAGCAATATATTTCTACTATTTTTTTTTGTCAGAGTCTTGAGGTAAGAATAACAATTATTAATAGCTGAATGTGTTGCTAATTAGCATTTTGAGGTGGTGCTTGACGGTACAGTCAGCTCATAATAACTGCAAAATTGACTATAAATATATATTATCAATACCTATAAAATAACAACAAGAATAATAATAATATGATAAAAGGTCATCAATTTCGACCTACAAAATTATGTTTGTAATCTTACTAAAATGCTCCAAATGTTTAATCGTAAGAAAATCTAGGTTATATTAAGTTTACTACCTTTCGGAAGGATTTTCCTCTGAAATTTTAACTGTTGCTTTCAATGAATAAACCAAGAAAATCTTAAAAATAATGAATTATTATTATTTCATTGTTCTTTTAAAAGCTAATGAGGTATTCGACTTTGCTCTTAGAGAGAGGCTTCCTCGCGTAAAAAAACTCTTGACAGAATGGCTAGGTACAGAGGACACCTAATCCAACCAACTTTGTGATGCAGTCGGCTCGAAATAGTAAATTTATTATTATTATTAGCACCGCGTCTTACTACCCGTTCGGGTTATACGCACTTACGCTAATGTGTAATGGTAGGGTGATTGTGAGATGAAATGGAGGACCTGCAGTTTAACGTGGAATCCGAACCACGGTGGAGGCCTGGCATTCCCCACATTCACAAGATGTCTTGTCAGAGGTGAAGGAAGGGTTTGGTAATCAGATACATCTGTATTGGGACCGAGGATTGAACCCCGGACCCCAAGCACAGAAGTCCGACACTTTACCCCTAGACCACCAGGTCACCTACCTCACCTCACTAGTTTTATCAAATATGCGGACAGCCCAAACGAGTACAAAGATGGAGTATAAAAAAAAAGGGGGGTCCAACATTGACGCTTAGAGTTCCCAACCACACTTGTGGTCACGTGGATAAGGTGAGGATGTATGGTACGCAAGTTAAGGGCAGTGTTTTGGAGTCTTTAGAGCAAAACATTTTTCGCCCAAAATGAAAAAAATTATTACTCCAGTAAAAACATTGAGTTTCATTTTTTACACATGGCTATATCAAGAGTTCTTGAATATCTGTCATTAGCATAGCGACATTAGATGTCAAGCTATTTAATTAAAGAGAGAAAAACCCGCCTCGGTGGAATAGGTGGCTAACGCGCTAGTCATGTTGAGCTCGACGGCTAAGGACGGGGAGATCGAGGTTCGAATCTCGGTCGGGTGAACTGGGGTGGTTTTTCCTAAATGGTTTTCCACTCTCCCTCCACATAATCCATTAGCGTAATTAGTACTTAAAGCGTATAACCCGAACGGGTAGTAAGACGCGGTGCTAAATAATAATAATAATAAAGAGAAAAAGGTGTTATTAAATTCCAGGACACCCTGGACAGATATTTAACGACTGTTGAGGTCACCATGCTAAGAAAATTATACTATGTTTCTAATGAAGCAATATGTAGTCTATATGTATTTTTTCTTTTTTTTAAAAAATGAGGTTTTGATATAAAAACTGCCAAAATACTGCCCTTTTCTCAGGTTACTTACATTTTCTTCTTAAGGCCCTTAGAGTCAGATTGCCAGTAGTTATAGGTCAAAGTTTGATTATTGACCCACTACACTTTGGATGGGGTTTTTTTACATGTGATTTATATAATAGATTTGACCTGACGGTCTAGGGGTAAGGTGTCAGACTTCTATGCTGGGGGTCCGGGGTTCAATCCTCGGTCCCGGCACAGATTTGTCTGAGTACCAAACCCTTCCTTCATCTATGACAAGACGTGTATTAATCACAACTTTTGAATGTGTGTGAAATGCCAGGCCTACACCGTAGTTCGGATCCCACGTTAAACTGTGGGTCCTCCATTTCATCTCACAATCACCCTACCATTACACATTAGCGTAAGTAGTGTATAGCCCGAACGCGTAGTAAGACGTGGTAGTAATAATAAATATAATACAAATCAGCTGACTTACGAAGAAGTTCTTACAAGATTCGTCGAAAAGAGAACCAATATTCATCCTTCGAAGAAAAGCTTATTATTTAGTTCACATTACGAGAAGTAATGTATTATTGAGCTATGTCATGGAATAAAAGGTGGAAGCGATGAAGAGGTCAGAAAGACGACTTATGCAACTGATGAATTACCTCAAACAAGGAAATAGAATTAAGTTTTGGGCTATACAAAAGGATGCTACTGATAGGAGATAATAGAGGACTCAATTTGGACAAGGAAACAAACCTGTTGAAAAATAAAACACCTAATGAATCAACTTGAATTTGTATCATCAGTTGTCTGTAGATACGATTGTTGTTACAGTTAATTATTACAAATATTACCGGCATTCCAGGTGTAGTGGTTAGTGCCCCTGGCTGAGAGTCCCCGCTGGTCCCGGCTGGTACCTTGGGTATTTATCCCGAAAGGGATTGGTCACCATGGTTTGGTTAATTAGGCTCAAGTTATATTTAAGAGTTTACACCGTTTCCACATCCTCATGCTCACTATCGCCATCACCTCATTTCATCGGGACATGGAAAGAGCTTCCACAGGAAGATTATTATTATTAATGGCACCGCATCTTACTACCCGTTCGGGTTATACGCACTTACGCTAATGTGTAATGGTAGGGTGATTGCGAGTCGAAATGGAGGACCTACAGTTTTACGTGGAATCCGAACCACGGTGGAGGCCTGGCATTCCCTTCACATTCACAAGATGTCTGGTCAGAGGTGAAGGAAGGGTTTGGTAATCAGATAAATCTGTGCCGGGACCGAGGATTGAACCACCGGCCGCCAGCACAGAAGTCTGACACCTTACCCCTAGACCGCCAGGTCACCCAAAAGGAAGATGTTCTGTAAGTACATTCGGGCATCCCTTGGGCAACTACGGTACATTAGTACCGGTTAATATTTCCGCTACTGGGCTACAAATGATGTAGGGCCAGATGCGCAATATATTATATTGAAAATATTGTAATTACGATCATATTATCCATATGTAAAATTTCCGTTTTCATAAATAATATCAAAGCCAATAAAATAATAGTAATATTGATAGATTTTGTCGGTGTATTTTATTTTTTTACGTTTTAATTCTGTCATCGTTACGCGATTTTACGGAACATTCATCATGGATGGGACACGTCATACGTAATGTATGTAAAATACTTTTTTGGTTCATTGTTCGGTAAAAACATTGATAACAGAAAAAATTACAAAAAAANTGTACACCAAAATCCTTGTTGACATAACAGTAAATGAAACATTAATAATTATATAAATAACTTTTTCCCAATAATTTCTACTAAAGCTCAGTCTTTGATTGGCTTATTTTTAAATCTGGGTTGTGTGTTTTTTGTTAATTTTTTAATCAATATTCGAGAATGAAAAGGCTCAGCAACAAAGCTATGCTATTTTTTCAACCACGTCTTACTACCCGTTCTAGTACACACACTTTAATTACGCCAATGGAATAGAGATGCATTCGCATGGAGGGAGCTTTAAAAATCATTTAGGAAAAATGAACTTTGGTAAATCTCGTCCGGACCTAAACAGAGATATCCACACCACCGGTAAACTAGACAATGTGAACCTGTCGTTTAGTCTGCGTCCTCACCGATGGGAATAACAAATCAAGTCTACACAAATGGTGACGTAGTGATTAATGGTATTAATATGTTATTTTGATACCCGTAAATTTGTGAAATAAACATGTACTCTACGTGTGCAAGACGAATAGTGTAATCGTGAACTAATTCAGGTAGGAAGAAAAATTTGGACAGTTAGAACTACTAAAGGATTTTCATACGCTCATTTTTATTATTTGTTTTATTATTATTATTATTATTATTATTATTATGTTTTCTGTCTCACTATAGGTCCATTTCTATTGTCAGTGAACTTGGACCGACAATGCACCCTGTCCTCTGCCTCCTCCTTCAGCTAACAAAATGTCAGTGGCGTATTCTGAGAACAATTAAATAGGTATGCTGTACTCTTAAAGTGGCAACGGAGATTTGGGGGCCGAGGACCCTCAACCACCGTTGCCCAAGAACGTCAAGGGATTATTTCAAGGGAAATATTTGAAGATATGTTCATATAGAACAGTGGTTCAAGAACATTTATAATTTCCCTTTAACTGTATGCTAGTTTAGGAAATTTTGAGGCCCCCTCCCCCACTCCCATATTCTTTCTTTTATTTATTCATAACGATGATTACCATCCACTCAAAATGTAATAAAAGTAACTCCTTGGTGTCAGCCCACATTCAGACTATATATCTACCGAGTGGCTTCCAAACTGTTTGGCGAATTAGTGCCAACTCTTGCGGATAGAGGGTGTCATGTAGTCAGCACAACGATGACTCCAGCCATTAA
>CABFOV010008799.1:0-11250 GCA_902141375.1 Timema poppense
AGTCTGACACCTTACCCCTAGACCGCCAGGTCACCTCGCTAGAACTTTAATTATTTTAAAATGAATAATAACTGAGGCGATTAGGTATACACAACTATATTTTTTACTTGAGGAGAAGTTGAATAGAAAGGCGTGATACGTTCGATCAAGTTGTACTCTCGATACTCTCGATGCTGAATGAGTACCCAAAAGCTCGATCAAAACGTACCTCCAATCTATTTGTAGAGCCTCGAGAAGATGATATTAGATTCGTTTGTGGTACCTCTGCAGGTCGACTCTTCACGAATCTATTACTATCACCTAGGCATGAACCACGATTCTCAAGACCTCTAGTCGTCATACTTTAACCAGGTGACAACGAAGCAGTAGCAACGCTAAGCTTTTTCAGGATAGGATGAAGCTCTCTTCCCCAAATAAAGTTTCCTACTGTGTTGAAATATTTCTAAATTTTTTGTTTAAAAAATTGGGCAAACCTTTGTTTATGCTTTGAAGAGAATCAAGTGCGTTGATCACCACTTAAAAAGATTAATATTTATATCTTTCGGACGGCCTTCAACAACAAAGTTAAGCCCTGATTATTGGCGATAAATTGCCTACACGTAACAGAGGTAATTCGTTATACGTATTATATTCGGAAAATACTACTACTGTACCGTATTGTGCTATTATAAAAAAAAATGTGGTTGTGATAAGAAAATTATTATTTAAATAATCATAGTAAAAAAAACACTATTTCTCTGCGCAATTGCGGGTACATTCCCTCTTCTACCTAAGGACAGTCTGGAAGAATAGCGAGAAACGGAAAAAAAATATTATTGAAGCTTGCCTCCCTTTTAAAGTTGTCATTTTAACGACGCCACGAGGAGAAGCCAAGGATGACTTTTTTTTCTTTCAATTTCCTTAGCATCTACGGAAGTTATATCAAATCCAGAGCTACGAATTCTCCTCGCTTCGACAGCTACAGTGAAACTAAATTATGAATTCCTCTCTCCATAACGGGGAAGGGTTATTTTTAGTTCACAAGCGCTTCTGAACAGCGTTATCTGCGCACATCGCAAGTCAACTATTTTTCTGTGCAGCGAGCATAGGCGTTGTGAACAAACGAGCTATTTCCCGTGTGTTTTTTTATTAAGGCACCGAAGACGCCTAACTTATCAGAGCCCGAGACAGACGCTAATCTAGGATTAAGATTAAAATGTTCAACTATTTTTTTTTAGATAATTAAATCCTAGGGTGTTGAGAATAATATTGAGGTCTAGAACACAGTAAACAGGGTGTATCCGAAGTTAGTGGCACATTCAACCACCAAGCGCTGTAGGCGATGCGTGAGTGTGAGAAGGGAACTGAATTCGCTGTTATTGCTTTATTTGAACTCGTTTTCTATGTCTCTGGTGTAACGTCTTTAAAATACATTAAAATTAAACCTTAGTGTAAACTTTAAAATTTGTGATATCTCTATTTTATTATTCCAAATAAAAAAGTGGAGCTTTTCCCTGAAAAAAGCATTTACAAATATCTGGAAAACTTTCCACATCTTTACCGGGGTAAATACCGAGGTAGACCTAACTCATATCATTAACACTGTGGTATAAAGAATTGTCTATGGCTCTTAAAGTATGAACAAATTAGTTCCGTATTCTTACTGACACCACAGACCACGGAAATAGCAGGCCGCGGCCGACCATACAATATCTTGGAAAACAGTACGACGCAGATGACAGCTTAAGTTGCATGAAGCGTAGATTACAGTAGATAATTTGATCATAGTTATAATTCAATAACATCATATAATTATTTTCAATTCAATGTCTTAGTATATGTGCACTTTATATTATTTGAATATAGTATTTAAATTTCGAGGCTGGGGGTTTCAGACCCCTCATTATTCCCTCTTGAACCATCTAAAGTTTGGCAGGAACTAAAGGTGTGTAGATAATATTGATGAGAGACTGTACCCATTTTTAATTTCATGTATCAAAACTTGCTTTACTGACGTTCCAATAACTATATATCTATCCATCTACCTATCAATCAATCAATTTATATATACGGTGATTCGAAACTCTTTGTACACATTTTAATGGGCGATAGGGAACCCTAAAACAAATCCCCCCTTAAGTGCAAGAGGGTGCTGTTGGTACATAAATGAAGTGTGAAAAACGTTACATGCCTGACAGCTTCGAAGCATTGATTGCCGTACATTTTCAAAGATTCCCTAGCCCCATATGCTAGATGCATGTCAGTCATCTCAGAATTCGTGAAATGATCCGAAAGAAGTCTGCGTTACGAATGACGACTGCGAAAAATAGCAATTTGATGCACCACCTAACAGCGCCCTTTAGCACCAAAGGGTGATGTCTGCGAACACAACATACATTAACGACAAAGGTTTGTTTAAATGTTCCTACACCCATTAAAGTTTGTACATAGAGTTTCGAATCATCCTGTATAATACAGTATAATTAAACTGAAAACTGCGAAACACATGACTTAGCGTATGATGGCATGAAATAAAATTTAGTAACGTTTTATAACGTTAAGCAGGGCGCCTACTGAGATGGTGTGGCTGTGGCGCAGCGTGCAAGCGGTGTGACTTTCAAATGATAAAGATATGGCACAAAGCCAATCGAGGTGACGTGTTTTCCATCAGCAAACCACACGTCACCTGTCTACGGACATGATGATTCCAGTAGTCAACATGGACTCGTCATAAGATATACACCACTGAAGTGGCGGACGCGGGGTAGTCGCCATGCGGCCGTCATATAAGTTTAAACATGCCAGAGCCTAGTCGCGGGTACATGACGCCGCGCCACGCGCCACATCACGTCCGCGTATCTCCAGTGGGCGCTATAGTATGCATTTACACCACACACACCATACAAACGCCACGTCCCCACCACACGTTAGCCATATCAGTGGGCGCTTTAAGATATATAAGATTCGTCTTATGGGAATTCTACCAAATACACTTTTTTAGCACCGCGTCTTACTGCCCGTTCGGGTTATAAGCTTATGTACTAATTACGTGTTAGGTTTTAGGGACTAGCAAGGCTATATTTAGAGGAAGTGTAGGCCTATAAGCATTTGCACCATAGTGGAACTATGCAAAGTATGCTTGCTACCTTACAAAGCAAACGAAGGGTAAATTAGTAAACTTAGTTCCTTAATTGACACATTCCTCGAAAACAGTGAAATCTCATGTCTAATGAACAAACTAATTAGGAGCATAGTTTAATCATATTAGTCATAAGGTTAGGTTAAACTGTTTTGAACGTTTAATTTGATGGCTAAGGTTAATAATTTGTATGGCACGAAAGGGTCTAATGTTTATTGGAACATATTGTAGGCCCACTAGTCAATACTCAACAAATTGCTGACATCCGACTAACATGTAACAAGTGCGTTAAGAAGATCTAGGTTTGGAGTTTGCAGAATAAGTAAGGCACATTAATTTATATTGACAAATAAATAAATACGTATACATAAATCCTCTGGAGCAAGCGGATTCCATAAAGTGTAGCAGAAAAGCAAAAGCACTTACCGATCAGGAATACACTGTCCCCTCGACACATTCTACGTTCTATTAGATGTTGGGAGACCAACTGACCTGAAATAAAACCAAATTGACATATTAATTATTTTGAATACACTGCAGTCTACTGAATATGTTGGTTAACTTTTGGTTACCAACAGCTAAATACATTTTTTTAAATATGTATATTATATTAGTTACTAACGGTTCATTCCAAGGGGATTGGATTAACTAAACTGTTTTAAAAGAAGTTGTAACGAACAAACGTATTAGCGTAAATTAGGAATGGGTGACCTATACTAATAATTCACATAATAAAAACTACCAATCAGTGCTCCTGGCACAGGCACTCTAGTGTATAGCGAGCCTGACACTTTAAACTATGTGACCACCGGTCATAGGTCCTTTATTTTAAAATTATGTTTATGTGTTGTGTGTACCCCGTCCTTACTACCCATTCTGAATAATTGCACACTACACCAATGGAGTAGGAACAAGGGGGATATAATTTGGAGGAAATGTAACATCATTGTGTGGAGAGAGAGAGTGAAAAGAATATCTAGGGGAAGGACAATTCAGTACACTCGTCAAAAATTCGAACCCCGAACTCTCAGTTTCCATCAAACTAGACAAGACTGACACGTCTGTCGGCGAGATCACCGATGCAAGCAGTTTTTGTATGTATTATATTAATTGTAGTAGCGGGCGGCTAAACCCGTGCCCGTCATGTCTCTACAACAAGTAGGTCTATCATATTTTTGAGAAGGTAGACATAGGCATAATCAATAGCGAATCGCATTAGTGGTCGTATTATAGCCCGTCATGTCTCTACAACAAATAGGTCTATCATATTTTTGAGAAGGTAGACATAGGCATAATCAATAGCGAATCGCATTAGTGGTCGTATTATCTGAGGAGTCACTTTCGCGATAGTGTAGATTGTCAGTGACAAGGGTATGGGACTCTAATACTGGTAGAAGTAGTGTATTGTGAATAGTTTTCCATCCTTCCTACAAGCAAATGTGAGTACAATTCCTCCAACATGTACCTTCTTAAGCTTAGTTTATTGTAAGTAAGCGGATAGCCCGAACGATAAGAACTACGTGGTGTGAAAAAAAAGTTAACTGTTTGAAAATAAATGCCCTTGCTTTAATATTTATTTTGGTATTGGCAATTTATTTAACTTCTAAACCAGTTTAAAAAAATCCTTTGTTATATTGGATTGGAATGTTCACTTGTGTTCTTGTTAACAAATTAATTTATTTGTTTTAAGAAAGCTAGATCTATTTTTCTCAATTGCTTCCGCCTCAGAACTTTAACTGTGTCATTTCGCGTGAAACGCCTTTTAAAATAATATGATTTAACATTTTCATGATTTATTTAAAAATTATAAAACCTAAAATGTAAGGTTTATAATCCCATAGGAATATGTTGATACCTCTATCCTCCATTTTGGCTTGAACCATATTTTAAATAACACACCACATATTAATAACGAGAGGTTTAAAGACGCGTCTCAGCGCCCCGGTATGCGACCCCCTTAATTTAGTATAAGTATTTAGCAGGAAGAGGTGTTGGGGTGAATTGAGGAAGAGGAGAGGGTTCTAAAGGATATACAAGCAGTCGAACTCATGAAATATTGCACACTCATTGCCAAGTCACTGAACTTTGCTGCCTAAGTGAAAGTTAGTTCAATTATTGAGCGAGTAAAAAGGTTTCTTTCGTGCGCGCTACTTCTGGCAGTCTACGCGTGGTCTCACCACGAGCTCGAGAGCAAACTAGCCTAGAGATATACCGGTACCTAGTTGGGATATAATTATTTTATTTTAGGAACCCACATCAGCGAGCAAGAGGTCTTCACGTCAAGAACATCTACCTTAGCTCGGGACGGGACTCAAATCCCAGCCGGCTATTACGAGCGTGGTTTATTCTGAAAGGTTTAATAACACTACTCTTCCCCCAACGATAGATACGAGTTAATTTCCTCCCAGGGGTCTGCAACCTACGGCGCACGTGTCAAGAGTGGCACGAGGACTGATTTTCAATGGCACCCTGAGTGATTTGAATAAACATAATATAAAAGTTTTATTTTTAATTAATACCATTAATGTGAGTATTAATTTTAATAACAACAAGTTTTATGTTTCAATGATTTAACTGTTTTGTTTCAAAATTTCAAAATAATGTTTTCAGAACTTAAATTATTCAATACACATATATACCTTTTGTATTTATTCTATAATTGTTTTGTTTCAAAATTTCAAAATAATGTTTTCAAAACTTAAATTTTGCAATACACATTTATACCTTTTGTATTTATTCTGATTTATCAGATATATATTAAAATATTAAATATTCAAGAAACAGGAGTTATTTAATGTAACCAATTCGATTTAGAAAAACATGTTGTTACATTTATATTTTACAGGTGCAATATTACCCCGGCACAACGCTACTAAAAGGGTGCCGACCCCTGATCTAAGCTTTACCTTCCTTGTCCCTTAACCCTATTTGTGTAGATATGCGGATATCCAGGACGGGAATACACAAACGTGGAACACCAAAAAACAAATCTTTCTGTTAAACGTAGTAATAGCCTACTAAAATATAAGTTTTGGTGCCATTTGGTTAGTTGTTAGCAGCTATTGGTGAATGAATGTATAACTAGAGTCCATTCACCATAGGAGTGGTGGTAGTTGACAGCAAGCAGAAGATGTACAACTGGTGAAAAGAAAAAACACAATTAAAAATAAATTGTTTGTTGTGAAAGTAACATAGGCCTAGTTATGATCTCGCAGATCATATGGTTTGTAGAATGGTTACATAAGAGTAGACCTGGTAGCTTTTACTAGCTGTCACATATATATATATACTCCTACCGTAAACGAGGTATAGTCATCGTACCCAGGATAAAAATCGCCCTGTCCAAATCACAGGGTGTGTAGTAAAATCCAGCGACAGATCTAACGGTTTTGTGATTTTTGTACAAATCTACATCGATAATTTATTATACAGACCTCAACGTTGATTAAAAAAAAAATAAAGTTTGAATTTTCTAGACGTTGATCTAAATAAATTTTAATTCGTAAGAAAATCCAGGTACAGATGTAATATTAAAGAATATGATGAGTAGGCCGAATATTTAGGTATATGCACCATCATACATTCTTTCGACTTTTGAAAGGCCGTGACGGATGGTTCTGTTTTGAAAACGAGGGCAAGAAAATGTTTATTGGCCGGTTGCGACGTATCAATTTCATTCAATTTGTCATCATCATCGCGTCTGAAAATTGTTCTAGAGAATATAATATACATCAAGCCTTCTAAACACCATCTTTGTCCTCTATAAATACCATTTATCTTGATGCGAATTCAATTTGTCATCATCATCGCGTCTAAAAATTGTTCTCGAGAATATAATATACATCAAGCCTTCTAAACACCATCTTTGTCCTCTATAAATATCATTTATCTTGATGCGGTGCATTTACCATTCATGGACGTTTAGACAAATCCATCACTATTGGGTTCGGACAAAAAAACAAGAGACTACAGGTGGGGATGGACGGGACGTGAAGTTATAAGTTATTGCAATTTTATTAGAGACTTTGTTACAACTGTTTAAGAGAAGTGAATCTAAAATAGACCCACCCACCTATCATCATTAACTTGGCTGAAGATTATGAAAAGGACGACGACGAATATGATGATGTAGAAGAAATGCTTGCGACCCCTTTGGAAAACACTTAAAAGGTACAAGCCAGTTCATAATGAATATGCCTTGTTGTAATAGCGTTAAAAAGATTTATGATAGTGTTTTTCTCTCTCTGTGTAATACTCTACATTCAGATTTTTCACATTTGTGATGTTATTAATAATACTATTAACAAATGATTATTTATAAAATATTATTAAAAATTATTTATTAATAATAATAAAAACTAATATGGGATTAAATGCAAAAAAAAGTTAGTATTGTAGAAACAATTAATAATCAATACTAGGCCTAACATCAACATATCAAGGTCAACAATTATTTAAAATAAATAAAACAGTCATATATGTTTCTTGTATAGACCTAAATTTTGACTGCCGGAAGTGACAGCTGCTAAACACATGTTTTGGCAGATCATAATTATAGTTCGGCGTAGGGATACATGATTTGGTCTGGTAACTTTTCAAAGCCGTGAGCTGTCAGTCAGCACCAAAGTAGCCATGGGGCTACTGTAGGAAAGTGGAGGCCACGGGAATGAAGTTTGCGAGTAGCATGTTAGCTGTCACGAGGAGACAGAAGATTAGGAATAAAGTTATCCGGTCAAGAGTAGGAGTATAGGGAGTACTTGAGATAGTATAGGGAGCAAGACTGAGATGGTATGAGCATGCATAATGAGAACGAAAAAAGAGAGGATGCCAAAGAAAAGGATGGAAATGAAGTATGTAGGAAAGAAGGGAGCCCAAGAAACATATGGGAAGAGCAGATAACAGAAAGTGTTCAAGTGAGAGGAGAGTGATGAAAGAAATTAAAGGAGGAAGAATGGTGGAAGGATAGAGGAAGATGGAAGCATTTTACAAAACTGACCCAGCCACACGCTGGAAATAGTTGATGATGATGATGATGATATAGCTTACTACATATACAGTAGTCCCATGGCTTCTTTGGTGCTGACTGACAGCTAACAGCTGACAGCTTTGAAAAGTTACCATATCAAATTATGTATCCCTACGCCGAACCATATGATCTGCAAAAACATGTGCTTAGCAGCTGTCACTTCTTATAGTCAAAATGTAGGTATATACCTAAATGTTGACTGTCAGAAGTCAGTTGTGAGCTATCAGTCAGCACCAAAGAAGCCATGGGGCTACTGTAAAATGCTTTGCCTTTAAACTGTAGGTCATAGTGTCATCTTAGTTCAATTGGTATTATGTACCCATCACTCCTAGTTTGGGTGGGTACAGTAGACCCGTGTAACTAACTCCCCGTTTCTGCGCCACTGGTCCTGCCTGATATGCAATCCGCAAAGCAGTGGGTCCACCGAGTCGCGAGGTCGCTGGTTGCGAATATCGAGCACGTGTCTGACCTAGTTTAATGAAGGAAAGGAGGCAGGGAGGGTGAGGTCAAGGGTAGGGGTAGAGGAGTAAGAGAAGGAGAAGAGAGGGGGTGTGCAAGAGGGGCTGCGCTTATTCGATGCGCGTGGCCAGGCCCCGTTCGTTGACCCGGCGGCCTGCCGGAGGGGGCATTGACCTCTCTACTCTCCGAGAAGGGCTGGGGGTTAGAACGCTATCCCCCACCTCATTTTGACCGTATATTGGAAGCAACCCGGATTTTATTTAGTGCCTTGCCAGGGTAGTCACAAAAAAAATCTCTGACTAAACTCTTACAAAGAAAAAACTTCATTTGTTACAACATTTTTTTTAATGCACCGAAAAATAAATTCATGCTTTACTATAACCCGTGTTTGACCAAGATGTAAAAAGCATATTTACACTAACCGCATGGTATCCGGATGGTATTCGAACTCAACCTTTCATGAGAAAACAAGACAAGACGAGACTAATCTGATCGCGTGCCCATCAGTGCCGGTTTATGATATTAATTTGAGAAGGATTTTAAAAACGGGCAACTCATACCAGTATAATAAGTTAATACGACTTATTAAATTATTAAATATATATTTATGATTTCGGTCTTTAATGTCATAATATATTAGCGATATCAAATATTTTCTTTAAAACTCAATCCGTGATAAATTTTGGACACTCTTGTTTGCGTGTTATATTGTTTTATTCTTAGGTAACACTGTAACAAACGCTTCAGCGTTGCCAATTTTCAATTCAATTCAAATAAGCCCACTTCGATGGCCGCACCGCATCACTCTCGCAGTAGGCTAGACAGCCGATGACGGGGGAAATCAAGGTTCGAATCTCAGCCGGCTGTAATGAGAGTGATTTTCACTAAATGGTTTTCCACTCTCCCTCCACGCAAATGCGCGTACACTTCTTTTAAACATAGTCTTCATCGTCCCTAAAACCATTAACGTAGTTAGTACATAACCCGAACGGGTTATAAGACGCTGTGCTTAGTAAAATTTTCTATAAATTATTTTGATAAATATTGAAAATGACTCCTCGGCCCTAAACTGCATTGGTTATGCTTAGATAAGTTCCGAAATAATTAATTAGTGGTTTATTTAAAAACATTATCTACGCCGTTATGAAGTTGTTAAGTATTATCAACCCTCCATACAACCAACAATCTCCATTTTGAGTGGCATAGGAAGGAAAATTAAAATAGAACGGTGAGAATTATACAAGTAATGATTTTGACGAGGTCATAATCAAATACATTTCTTTAGGCTCCAATTATTTAATCTGAAAAATAATCTACAACCCCTTATTGTACTCAATAATAGTCAATTTTTGCTCATGACGATACAACTAATCAATACTTTTTTTTAGTCAAAATGTGACTTCTCACGCAATGCTGCATTTATTGAACCTTTTTTTATTTTTTGTCGCTGCCCACTTTATGTTAATGTTAGAATTACGTCTAGTCTGTAATGAGTGAAGGAATAGTGTGACCTTTAAGAACAAAACAAAATTGCTCCGCGTCTCGTCAGGACTATTTACATATTTATATTAATACTACATTAATGATTAAGGTTGAATATAAAGGAAATGTATATTTGTTTGCGTGGAGGGAGGGTGGGAAACAATTTAAAGAGAAAATAACCTTACGGCAGAGGTTTCCAACCTTTTGAGGGTTTTGACTCAAATTTGTGTCTTTGAGACCCCCACGACCCCTTGATAACTTACAGCGTTCATATCCTAGTTTTAAAGTATTATTTTCACTGCATTATTTCTACCCGTCCTGGCTATCTGCATTTGGTCTGAGGGTGTTGCCTACCGGAATGCTGTGACACGTTTTTTTTAATCCCCTGTTCTGGTTTCACGCATATGTACTAATTACGCTAATGTGTTAGGGATGGGAAAAGTTGAATTTAGAGGAAGTGTACCCGCATTTGCGTGGAAGAAGAGTGGGAAAATCATTTTGGAAGGCCACCCTCAGTACACCAGAACGGGATTCGAACCCCGATATGCCTGTCATTATTGGCAGTCTAGTCTAACACGAGAGTGACGCCTTAAACAATACGGCTACTGAAGCTAGTCTGTGACACGTTGCAGGTGTCTATAAATACATTTCTATTAATTATTAAAATATAAAATAATCTCAATTTCAACGACATTCGCCCAAAAAAGTCATAGTTTTGGGGAAAAAAAGTATTGTTAAAAAAGATAGATTTTATGTTCCTTAAATAAATAAAGTAATGTTTTAAAAGGGTTACTACAGAACATTTGAAGAAAATTGAGGTTTGAATAATAAATTTGCTATCAAAACTGTTTATCAATTTTATAAACTTTGAGGTGACCTGGTGGTATAGGGGTAAGGTGTCGGACTTCTGTGCTGGGGTCCGGGGTTCAATCCTCGGTCCCGGCACAGATTTATCTGATTACCAAACCCTTCCCTCACCTCTGACAAGACGTGTATTAATCACAACTTGTGGATGTGGGGAATGCCAGGCCTCCACCGTGGTTCGGATTCCACGTCAAAACTGTAGCCCTCCATTTCATCTCACAATAATCCTACCATTACACATTAGCGTAAGTGAGTATAACCCGAACGGGTAGTAAGACGCGGTGCTAATAATAATAATAAT
>CABFOV010008799.1:11262-21978 GCA_902141375.1 Timema poppense
CAGATTTATCTGATTACCAAACCCTTCCCTCACCTCTGACAAGACGTGTATTAATCACAACTTGTGGATGTGGGGAATGCCAGGCCTCCACCGTGGTTCGGATTCCACGTTAAAACTGTAGCCCTCCATTTCATCTCACAATAATCCTACCATTACACATTAGCGTAAGTGAGTATAACCTGAATGGGTAGTAAGACACGGTGATGATAATAATAATAATAATAAATTTTAAATTACTGTTTAGTTAAAAAAAACAGTGGTAGAATGCGATATCGGAATTTTCGCAGCTTTGTTCCTACTTAATTAATGTACTAACATAGAAGTTTTAAATAAATACAATTATTATATTTTTTCCCAGGCGACTTAAATTATGTGGTAAAGTTAACGACTTGCCAAATGACAAGTTAAATACGTCATGAGATAAAAAGACGAGAAGACTGGTTTAGTGGCTTGCGACATACAAACGTTTCATGAAACTATTATTAGGAATTTTGACATTTAAAAAAGTTATCTAAAGCAAAACTAGTGTGTTGTTAAATTGTGTCTTCAAAAGTGTATTTGTTTTGGAAACGCAAGTTTATCGCCCCTCCGCCTTTTAGGGCGCCGCCTACTTAAAAGCAAATATACTCAAACTGTGGTATTTCTCATGAGAATAGCAGTTAAGGTTCAATACAAATTAAATAATCAGTTATGCTCGACTATTTTATTTAACCCTGTTAAAACATTTTTGTATTGTTATAGGAAGGCTATATCAATGATTCTAGCCACTTACTTGATCTCATTTCGTGTGAAACATCATTCAAAATGAGATAATTTAAATGTCTCATGATTTTTTTTAAACTTTAGATCTCAAAATGGAAAGTTTTTAGTTCTATAGCTACATACATCTAACCTGCATTTTGTCTTGAGTCATGTTTTGGGATAACAAAATACTTCTTAAATAATGAGGGATTTCTGGGCATCTGCGACACGCTTCAGCGCTCCAGTAGGCGACCTCCTTAAGAACATCAGAGAATATAGCAAAATATTAAAGGGTGTGCAACAATGTAAAACTTTCACCATATTTATCTTCTAGATGTCAGAATTGACACATTTGTAAAAAGTGAGAACTGAAAAACGCACCTCAAAGAGTACATAAACACATAAGAAGCGATGTGCTTACCTTGATTTTATAACGAAAGAACACTAGGACCACCTTTCAGAAAATCCAAACTTTTTTTGCGGTCAACAATGCTCTAATTAATATAATAATATTTAGCACCGCGTCTTATTACCTGTTCGGGTTATACGCTTTAAGTACTAATTACGCTAATGGATTAGGAATTGGGAAGGTTGAATTAGAGGAAGTGAACCCGCATTTGCGTGGAGGGAGAGTGGGAAACCATTTAGGAAAAACCACCCTCAGTTCACCCGACCGAGATTCGAACCTCGATCTCCCCGTCCTCAGTAGTCGAGCTCAACACGACAAGCGCGTCAGCTAACTACGCCACCGAGGCGGGTCTCAAATTAATTTTACTACATTATTAGTGTTATTTTATAGGTATCGATAATATCTATCCAAAGTGACAGCTGCAGATAACATGACGTGACGTATGAATACGTGAAGGTAGATCCATTGACTTTTCTAGTTGTCAGGTATGTCCATTTGTAAGAAAATTGGGGTACCTGTAGTTATTTGTTGAACAGTCAAAAAATATTATTCAACCGTAGGCTAGATTATACATTTATTTGAATTTATTTGTGACTTTTTGAAAACTATGAAAGCGTATGTGACAGAAATAAGTATTTGAAAGTACCTTGTCACTATGTACACCACTAGTAGTTGAAGAGGAAGTTTAAGCTGCCTTATAGATCCCTCGTGTTTTATGGGATGATTCCCATTTGTAAAGTATATGCAAGAGAGCATTCACTTTCTCCTTCTCAATCTGTGTTAATGGTTAAATACAACCCGCAAACACCAGTCTTGTCTAATCTAGTTTGTCTTTGACGAGGAGGTAAGGGTTCGAATAAAGGCCGGGTGCATTGAGGATGATTTTCCCTAAATTTCTCCTTCTCTTCTTAAAAATGTGGATACATTTCCTCTAAACTATACCTACTTAATCCCCGACCTGTTAGTGTAATTAAATTATAGCTTGGACGGGTTCTAAGACGTGGTGCAAAAAAAGTTATCTTTGGCTAGCCAGAAAGGACAGCAACCCCTCTCCTAAAAAAAAAGAGTACTTGTTTAATCAAACGTGGGCCGTGGTATTTTCGACTGCTAGGCGAAGCCAGATGAATGGGGCAGGTGGTCTAGAAACACCCACACGTGGAATACCTTTCTCGGCGTCACCTGGGACAGCGACGCCCTTGCCAGTTTTCGTGCCCTCTTCGGGGACGCACAAATACCCGACACTCCAAGGTCTCCCCGCCGTCAGACTGACCATGGGCATAGTTATATATACATTTTACCTGAGTTCCACAGACTAGCTAGCTTACTCACTCACTCAAACACGTTCAGGTCTAAAAATCAGTGTCAACGGCTTCTGGTTGATTTGCCAGTGACGGAGTGGTCAGGTATTTAATCTCGAGGGTGTAGGCTACTGAGTTCCCCCCCCTCCCCCTAAACGATATCACAATCTCCCTACATGCAAATGTGGATACATTTTATCTTAATTATACCTTATTCATTAGTGTAATTAAATGCGTACAGCCCAAACTGGTGCAAAGAAAATATTAAAAAGAAACTAATAACAAAGCTTTAGGAATTGTTTATTATTTAAATCTAAAAATCAAGAGATTAGTCTGATTCAAAGAAAAATCTAAAAATAAAGTTGTTTAAAAAATATATTTAAAAATGTATTAATCAAATAAATTAAATAACCCGGTGAATGACAGTTGGGCCAAGGGACCCCTTGTCCCAAACGTTCATAATTAGTTGGGCCACGTTTCACCCGCGAGGAAGACTATAACAGATAATAAATAAACCTGCGGGTAAATATTAATTCGGCCCCACCAATCTTTTTGCCCTATATTAGGTTAGGCTTGTTTAGGTTAAGTTAAGTTAGGTTAGGCTAGGTTAGATTTTTTGTGTGTCTTATTGTTCATCACTTGCTGTTTTCCGCTCAGTTCGAGAAAACATTTACAACCATTCTAAATGATGCGCCACAACAGCCAGGGTCGAGTTAGTACACCAGTACGCCTTGTTTACAATTCCCAAGGAGGAACTCGTGGCCCAACAGGAATACTCCCAAATATATTTTATAAAAAAAACCCTCCGTGGCATCAGCCTATAGTCGAGCTTTACCGTTCGAGAGGCCACCAAAGTCATTTTAGGCCTATATATAAATAACTTATCGTTTATAATTAAATGAACGCGAAATAACCCACTTCGCTGGCCGCATGGTCTAAGGCAGTAGACTAGATTATCAATGATGGGGAGATCGGAGTTCGAGCCTCGGTCAGGTGTACTGAGAGTGTTTTTTCCTAAATGGTTTTACACTCTCCCTCCACGCAAATGTGGGTACACATAATTTAAATACAACCTTACTAGTTTCTTAAACCATTAGAGTAATTAGTACATAAAGGTATAACCTGAACGGGTAGAAAGATGCGGTGCTAATAAAACTCGAAATAGAAATTTAAGTCCAACAAGGTTTTTCTATTTAATCATTGGAGTTTAAAAAAGAATCGATTTTGGTTGAAATCCATGCCATCCAATCGTGAATAGAGGGTGATAACTTGACGTATGAATATGTGAACAGGGTTTTAATAACTTCGGTAACAGTAAAAGTTTCTTCCTCACTGATTTGAACTGTACCTGAGAAGACCAGACCGACTCGACCGGATATACGCAACTCAGCAAACACACAGACACGCGCGCGCGCGCGCGCGCCTGAACGTTTGATACATCTCCAAGTTTTACTCTAGAAGGTTCGGGGTAAGGGGCTTGTTAGATTGCCCCTACAATTCTGACCAATACTTAATTACCGTGGGTATGTGACAAGGACAACCTACCAAAGCAGGTCTTCAAAGAGATATGTCTTCATTCTATTATCATACACGTGTGCGCGTGACAATGATAGGAAACCTTGACTGTCTAAAACGTCAAATTCGCAGTTGCCAGTGACGTGTTCCGCGTCTCACCACCCATCCGGGCTATCCATATATTTACATTAATAGGGAGGGGTGGGTAGAATTCAGAAGTGCAACCTCATTTCTTGCGGAGGGTAAACCCCCTTGATAAACTCGACCGGGGTTTTAGAACTGATCACCCTCATCCTCGGCAAATCAGACAAGGCAAGACTTATGCCTTCATCTGCGTGGCCTTTGTTGCGGAAGGATGTCTGTGTGTTTTTAAACAAATACTTTTATTTTGACCCTTTTGTTTAGCAGTTATTTTCTATTATACTTTTTTATTTACTTAAATATGTGGTACAATATGTTTTGTACACATATTATATGCAGAGTATTTTAATACCCCTCCCGACTTCAAAACTTCTTCCCTCCACCATGTGGGTTAACCACATCCACACAGTGGTTATATTATTATTATTAGCACCGCGTCTTACTACCCGTCCGGGTTATACGCAGACAGTGGTTATAAGTCACCTTCACGATCCCGGGTAGTCAATACTAATAGGACTATATTATAATTATGACAAGTTCCAGTTTGAGCCCCTATTTATCTGGGTTGATTAATTTATCACTAATTGCGTAATAATGCAGTAGCCTTCGACCCAAAGCTTTTAAATGGCTAAATTCACAAATAGCTCCCATCATTTGTAACAGCTTTATTTACTCACGTCACAATAAACACACAGTTTAATCTCGATTAGCCTTTAGAATCATTAGATCAGTGAGATGCCTACCCCGCCTCAACTGTTCCAATTCTGCGTGTTACCAAATTAAAAGTCTCCCAAGGTCTAGTTCAAGCTCACAATTATGACGTGATGAGGGGAACATGGGGGAAAAAAAACAGATCTTGTATCGCAACTCATGTGAAATGTGATTAATCAATTAAGAAATTTAATCTTTCGTAAGAAAATGTTTGGCTAGGATAAGTGTTCTTTGAATTTGGAGAAACCCGCTTCGGTGGCTACATTGCCTAAGGCGCTATTCTCGCAATATAATAGACCGCCGAAGACGGGGAGATCAGGGTTCGATCCCAGTTGGATAGTTTTTCCTAAACGATTTTCCCCCCTCTCTCTCTATCCACGCAAATGCGGGTAAACTTCCTCTAAATTCAACCTTCCTAATCCCTTACGGGTATTACAAGGGTCGGCAATAGGTCGATCTCGCGTCAATTTTTAGTCGATCTCTTAAGAAAACTACAAAGTCACAATAAGGCAAGCTTACCTTGCATTATTCCACTATGGTACAGCGCATAAGATAAGGCCATAGTGTAATCCGTCAAGGTAAGACTGCTGCCTTTCAGGGTAACCCGAGTGTACATTTCCTGTATTTTATATAAATGCTGGGACGTAAGTCTTGGAGGAAATATTGAATTTAGGGAATAAATACAAGATATATATATATATATAATAATTAAAAGTAGAGTGGAGAAACTAAAGGTGGTCGCGGGACCTTTGATAAATGTCGATGATCAAAGCCCCAAAAAGGGTGCCGAACCCTGAGGTAGTATGACACGGTGCTAAAAATAAATGGAGAAAGTAGTCAGAATTCTTGAAAAGTGTATATGAGTAAATCGTGTGCATGTGTGTACCATATCTGACTAATCGTTCAAGTTACCCGTGTATTTACATTAATGATAGAAAGACAAGGAAAGGTAGAACTAAAACAAGGGAACCTCGAATTTGTGTGGACTGGAGGGAGAGGGAGAAACTCAGCTGAGAACAAGCCAATTTATTGCCAAAGTGACGCCTTGGACCGTACGACCACATATGTGGGTAGTTTATTAAGCGTTTACTTTTATACATAATAAAAGAAAACATAACCTAATTCCAACTAATCACTTGATCTATTTTGAGAGATTAAATTACTAATAAGCAGTGGTATCCGTAGATCAGTGGTCCCACGAACCAAGGTCTCAGGCTCACGTTATATTAAACTGCCAGTGACGGAAAAGTCGAGGTTAGAATCCCGGCAGGGTGGAATGAGGTTTTTCCCTAAATTGTTTCTCAATTTCCCTCCATGCAAATGCGAGTACGTTTACTCTAGGCTTCTACCATCCTCATCTCTACTCTTTTAGTGTAATTAAATGCGGATAATCCGACCGAATAGTAAGACGCGGCGCAAAAAAAACCTTTGGCATTATTTTTTAGATTATCTTGACTAAATTTTATTAGCTCACATTGTCCCATCAGTATTTTTTTAACATAATATTTTTTATCGAAGACATTTAACGTGAACTTTCTGTCCCGACTGATCATATCCTAACACGACTTAAAAACAAGCTTAAATCTAGAAAAGAAACAACACCATAACCATTAATTCATCACTGTGAAAGTTAAGCCCCAATTTTACTAATGATAATTTTTTCGGTCATACAGGGAAAAGGGAAAAGAAACCGGAACTTACTTTTAAAATCAATTAAGAATCCGTTCAAATACATAAGAAATAGAAAATTATTTATGGTTTAGGCATTTCTTACTTTCTCTCAACCCTTTGGAAAGAGAAGTATCGTGATTATAAAAAAATCGAACTCGAGATTTTGTTCAAACGTTGACGTTTCATGACCCCCTGAAACAGAAAGTGTTTTTTGGATGCCATCTCTCTGTTGACTAGAGCCGAAACCATTTTACCTATCAGGTTTAGACTTAGTATTTAGGCTTTTCACAGTGGGAATTTTCGGGATTAGATATCCAACCCCAAAATTAAGGGTAGTTTACTGAAGGGCAAAAAGAGATAAAATCGATTTTCTCAAAATCCATTTTAACCATTTTAATTAAATTTTGTATCTATGGATTTTTTTAAGATTAAAAACTAAGTGAAAACTCTCGTTTTCCCATGAAATTGATTTTAGGGTACTTTAGAGAAGCGTTAAGTTACAATTTTGATCATAGCTCCGTAACTATTTGAGATATAAAATAATTTATTATTGTAGAGTTGTAGTACTATAAAAAATAAATTAATCGGGAATATATTCTTATAAAATCAATAATTTTTGAGCTATAAGCAAAAAACATCGTATTTTTATGAAGCGCTTTAAATAAATGAAATTGATTCTTATTCTTTTTGAAAAACGGTTGTGGTTTTTTCTCATTGTTTCTATAAGAGAGTATATTTATTATTTTATTTACTATCTTTGGTGGAGTGTTTCAGTAACAATTTATATTATTTTGTTTCACAAATCTTACGAGATTTTAATAAATGTTTCTAGTTTAAGATAAAAAGAGAGAGAAAGTCTGTGCGCTGCACCGTACCAATAGTTTTTTTCATTTATTTGTATTTAGTATTTTATAAAGTATAAATTCTAATTAACAACTAACCAATACTTATCAGTCTCCTTAAACAAGTGTTAATTAGTCTGTGTCCGATGTTCGCTAAATAACATTTCAAGGCCAAACTGAAGTGTCAAACTTCACTCACAATGGACGTAAAAAAAAAAATTACAAAGTGAGGAGTGATGTATGCGGGTCAGGCTCTACGTCACGTCAGCGAGCTTCAAGTGCAACAGTCGCCCGCTTCGAAGCGACTACTAACAATACCACCATTTTCAGTCTGTTCTTAGGAACGACATTGTGGTAGACAGTGAGAGGAAAACATTATGTCAGAAACATTCTGGGAGCAAAGCAGTATCCCAACCGCGCTACTCGACAGTCGGCACACGGAAAAAGGCGCCAGTCTCAGCTTGTCTGGCGACGGGAAGGAAATTTCCCTTTGATTTTTTCCGTAAATTTTCAATCTGTTTTTAAATAAAACAAATTCAATCAAAATATCCCAAGTAAAAGTTTGAAGATGTGAGGGTGCGAGGGGGTGGAGGAAGGGCCCAAATAAAAGGTAAGTGTTTTTTGTAGTTTTTATAGCAAAACTTTTTTTTTGCCAAAATAAATAAAATACTGTCCCAGTAAGAACACAGTGTTTAATTTTCTTCGCAAGGTGATATTATCAGTTGTTGATTAACTGTTTTAAGCATAGCGACATTAGATGATACACTTTTTAAATGAAGCGAAAAAGTTGTCATTAAATGTCACGACACCCTCGACTGATATTCAAGAACTGATGAGGTCACCACGTGAAGAAAATTAAACTCTCTGTTTCTCCGGAGGCAATATTTGATTTATTTTGACCAAACAAATATTTTGTTTACAAACTACAAAACCCCCTTTTCTTTCGTCCCCTACATCCCCACCTTAAAGTCTACACTTTAGTTTAATTCATTCAATGAACGTTGACACCAGAAACATGATCAAATAAAATAGAATAAATAGATCAAAGCGATTCCAGTTCTATTCTCACTATCACGTAGCTGCTAAAGCGCTAGGTGGTTGAATTTGTCACTAACTGTATGTTTATATCCCAATATCACAATAAATATCCTTACGAATACAATTTTCAATGATGAGGGTGTTTTCGGCTAAATCAGAAATGTCAAAGTTGCGGCCCGATATATGATTCTGTTCGGCCCACCGACCTTTTGATTAACAAACAAACCAACAATGCTACCCGAATATATTTATAAACGCTGACGAAATAAATAATTTGGAATCATGAGATTTATAAATCGACCATTATTTTGGAAGATTTACCAAGTGAGGTTGGTATACCAAATATCTACTCTTTACTCTCAAGAAATTGACTCCAAAACATAGTTCAATTTGCACACCAACTATGTGTAATGTGGGTGGGCTAATGCTCTAGATCCGACCATTCGACCTTATAATTTACCTCTGCTCTCCTGGCGTATGGAGGAACTCATTTCTTAGGTGGGGACACCACTAAGGCAAATTCCATTATCCCCAGATGATAGGATGATACATGAAAATGATAATGGTGGAAAGTATAGGGGACCTACAGTACAGTTCACCGTGGGTTTCGAAACGCGCTGGGGGCCTGGCATTCCACACATTCACAAAGCGTGAAAGCACATACTTTGCAAGAGGTGAAGGAAGGGTTTGGTAGTCAGATAAGTCTGTGCCAGGGTCGGGGTTTGAGCCCTTACCCCTAGACCACCAGATCACTTATATGTGCAGTATTTGGCAACGCATACGGGTGCTGTGTGTTAATAGTTAATTTTCCTTTTATTCAGTGAGGATTTTTAATTATTCTTTTAAATGCGGCCTTTTCAGTATTTTAAATTTTAATTTTGGCCCTTATCACCAAACGAGTTTGACACGCCTGGGCTAAATGGTTTCCCACTCTCTCTTTATGTGAGTGCGGGTACCTTTATTTTATATTTTATCTTCTCAGTCCCTACTACATTAGTACAAGCATGTGGATAGTCTCGGACGGGTAGTAAGACGAGGAGCACCGAACAGAACAAAGTTTGAACGTCGCCCAGGCCAACGCGCGACGGACAGTTTTATTTGACAGGTGATTGAGTGGTCCGGTGGTCCTTACTCCACCGTGACACAGCAAACCATCCTCTTCGTTGTACGCCCTTGAACCTGAGGAGGTTCTTGCGTTGAGACGGAAAACTCTCCGGGAAGGAGGGGTACGCCTGGCCAGCGACGAGGCAGCTGAGTGCGTGTACAGGCCAAATACAGGTCTAGAGGACCACGGTTCGATCACAAGTGAAAGGGGGCTAAAATATGTTATCTTTCAGATGTCCAAAGTGACAGCTGCACAGTATACAAACTGGAGTATGAATACATGAAGCAAAGATAGTAATTTTTAGAACGGTTGGATTAAGGCAATCCTACTATAGATGTCACTGCCCTTTGTTAAGTTAATTGGTGTATGTTGTATGTTGCTTTTAACATGTGTATAGAAAGTGAAGATATATAAAAACAATTTACATTGTAATAATAATCATTGTCTTGCAACGTGACCAAGTATGCTAAGACCTGTAACAGTTCTCCCGAGATCTAAATAGTCAGGCTTGCAATAAACTGGGTTGTAGTCGAATTTCATCTGGGTGAGTTTTTACATTGCGAAATCCCAATCTCCTCTCCTAATAAACTGTGGTGCATTTCCTTCAAAATAACTTTTCATATTCTGTGTCCTAAAATACAATTGGTTAAGTTGCAAAAATAGTCCAAACGGAGAATACGACGCGTGGTAGTGGGTGGGAAAAAATATCGCCTTCTTGAGAAAGCGTCGAAGAGCGTAACCACCGTTTCTCAGCCGGGCTTTATCTTACCAAATGTCAGTCACCCATCTATACTCGGCCGGGGACTACCCCGTCCAGAACGCTAACAAGTCAACACTTTCCCTGTCGCGTCAAGGCTCTTCTGAAAAAAAAAAAGGCCATCATCGCCATGTCAACGTGAAANTCCCTGTCGCGTCAAGGCTCTTCTGAAAAAAAAAAAGCCATCATCGCCATGTCAACGTGAAAAACATTGCTCCTGACATCCACAACCTACAGCACAGTCATACATTGTGATTCAAATATACTCGGCAGGGGGAAAAGGGAAGGGGGCATTTTCTAAAGAAACAGCTCATGTAAAATGTATGTAATAGTTCACTTGTTTCTTTCTGCAAGTGTTTTGTCGAGACTGTCACTACAACCCTAGACTCTTCTCGTCGACCAAAGTTTACACGTGACACTTTATAAAGTTTGAGTTGGGGGCGCAGTGGTTACCACGCGGTCTGAGGTGTCAGTCTCGCAATATACTG